>CAUYLG010002605.1:0-54180 GCA_963573385.1 Cacajao melanocephalus
GGCAAGCTACTATTGGTAGGTAGGTGGGACTGCCGGTGAGTGGGCCGTCCAAGGGGAGTGGGGCCAGCTGCTATTGGGCAGGGTTTGGTGGGGTTTCTTTTGAATTTTGGAGGGGTTTTCTAACGGCAGGCTAGGTGCTGAGTGCAGAGTCTGGTGTTGAGTGCAGATTTGGGTGCGGAGTGCAGAAGTAGATGTGGGCTAGGTGCGGAGTGCAGAGGTGGGCGTGTCGAGAGCAGGGGCGGGCGTGTTCAGCCTCCCATCAAGGCAACCGGCCTTACACCCAGTAATGGGATTGCTGGGTCAAATGGAATTTCTATTTCTAGGTCTTTGAAGAATCACCACACTGTCTTCCACAATGGTTGAACTAATTTACACTCCCACCAACAGTGTAAAAGTGTTCCTATTTCTCCACATCCTCTCCAGCATCTGTTGTCTCCCGATTTTTTAATGATCACCATTCTAACTGGCATGAGGTGGTATCTCAATGTAGTTTTGATTTGCATTTCTCTAATGACCAGTGATGATGAGCATTTTTTCATATGTTTGTTGGCCTCATGTAGATCTTCTTTTGTAAAGTGTCTGTTCATGTCCTTTGCCCACTTTTGAATGGGCTTATTTGTTTTTTTCTTGTAAATCTGTGTTAGTTATTTGTAGATTCTGGATATTAGCCCTTTGTCAGATGGATAGATTGCAAAAATTTTTTCCAGTTCTGTTGGTTGCCGATTCACTCTGATGACTGTTTCTTTTGTTGCACATCACAAATATTTTTAAAGATTATGGAGCAGTCCATGGCATCGTAGTGTGACTATAACCATATTGCTTGAGAAAGATTCTGCACACATTGCTTCTTTTTTTGAGTTCTCAGAAAAAATTTCCAGGAATTGGAGGTTCCTGGGTCAAATTTTGTGAAAATTTTTTATAGCTTGTTTCATATGCTGCTGATTGGCTCTCTAGGAAGATGGTACAAAGTGCCTATTTCCTGATTTTTGTTAGCTTTACTTTTATGTGGCAGGTATTTATAAGTTCCATAACCATTTTCATAAGTTTCTCTTTTAGATGACTTGCAGGGATAGCTGCAGTAGTAATAATGGGTTGGCAGCGTCTCCACACCCTCCTCCTAATGCTCCTGGTTTCTAAGAGATGGACTTTGCAGCTCCTGCCATTGCCTCTTTTGCTTTTGGGAGGTGACCCATAAGCTGCCCCCACCACTTGGCTGCTGTTCTCCAGATTTTTTCTTGTTTTCATGGAAAGAGGGACACCCCAAGCTGAGAAGTAGAAAGAGGGATGGGCAGAGGTAGGAAGAGCAGTGGCTGCCACCCTAAGGCACAGGAATAACCAGCGGGAGCTTGGTTGTTCTTTCTCTAGGTCTACAACTATTGCCACTGTTTCCCCCTTCTAGCTTCTCCTCCACAGGAGATTGTGAATAGAGAAAATAAAGATGGAAAAGCCCCAAATGTGCTCATTAATTTCAACCAGAGTTGTCCTCTTGTATCAACTAGTATCTTATTTGATTATGAATCAGATTATCTGGGTAGTGGTGGGAAGACATTGAGGGGATACATTTCCCTGTCTCACGTCCCGTCTCTCCTCCTGTCTCTTGCATGCTATCTCAAGATTAATCTTCAGAGATTGGCTCCAGAGTCCAAAGGGCAAATAATAATGCACCTTTAAAATATAGACCCACCTTTCTGGTTCTGTGGATATTCTTCAGCATTTTTTGGAAGCAGTATAAATATAATTACTGCATTTTCTTGGGTTAGGACTAAAGATTTGACTAAAAGCAATGCCTCTCAATAGCTTATAGTTTGTTCATGTGGTTCAGCTTTTAGTAAAAATGTATGTGATAAACTGCATGGATGTTATGTTACCATTTTTGGTTCGAAAACATGGGAAGTTGGGTTAGGGGAGTCATTTCTGGGTGATGATCAGTGAAACTACAAATTTCAAGTGCCTTATGGGAGCCTTTTGGTGGGGCTCCATGACCAGGGCTTTTGGGCAGCTCTGCTTTTGTTTTAGGGGCTTCCGCATCATGATGCATTTGCAGAAAGCATTTAACAACTTAAAAGCATTTGAAAACTATTGTAAAATATTTCTGTTTTAATTTACCTGCCTCAACATCTCCTGCTTTCTTTAAAACAACAACAACAAAAAGGATTTGATGTAATTTTATGTCCACAATTCCCTGGGTTATTTTGCTCTCATTCCTAATGAGAAAATGAGGACAAAGGGAAAATAAAGATACAAAATAGAACCAAAGGCAGGAAAAGATGAGCATATCATTTTCTGGCAGCCAGTATTTGTAGTATCTTGGCACTAGCCCTCATCTTGAGCTATAAATGCTGGGCAAATTGCTGTGACTTTATTAAAAGGAATTCTGTACTAAATTATATTTGTGTGACCTAACAGTGGCCTACAAGGAGCACTTGTTAGCCACATTCAACATCCTTTTGGGTTAGTTGTTGGTATTTAATAGGGACATTATTTTCTTGTCCCGTAGTCTAGATTTAGTGGTTGTGGTTATGATTCAGGTGTGTCTCCTTGACAGACCTGCTTCTCTCTCCACGTTTGGGTTTTCAGTGGCTTAGTGTTCAGCAAAGAACTGTATTCCTGTAGCTGCAGGTGGTGCTGCAGCTGCTTAGTAGAAGCTGTGTGATTCCAGCAGCCACTTGCCTGGGTAGAAAGCCCCACTGCTCTGCAAGTTGTATGTCTTGCTTTGTTATCTAGGCTGATTATACCCCTTGTTGATCCTCATAGTCTTGTGGTAATTACCTCCTCCTCCAACCTCCGTGATCACCCCTACCTATAATTAAAGAGAAGAATGGAAGAGGGAACATGTAGTTGACAGGCTGACAAGTATGTTGCTGCTGCAAGAGGGGGCCATGCACCAAACAGATGAGATCACAAGTAGAGTTGCCGCATTTTCCAAACTGTATTCTCTAAGTGGCCTTTCCAGTGTAGACCACTGGCAGCATCACAGGAGCTGTCTGACAAACAAATACCCATGACCAGTGTCAGAAGAAGTCAGAACTGTCCTGGGATTATGTGTGTATTTAAGACTTTGCAAATCCTCTTTTGAAATACGTCTTCCGCCAAGAAATCTTTGTGGATGGCAGTGGCTGCTTGCCGATCCCCTACACGGCATCACAGCATTGAGTTTTGTTTTGTTTTGTTTTGTTTTTGTTTTTTAATCCTTAGAACACACATTTTAAACTTAATTGTTCTCCTTTGTGGAAAAAATGCATATCTAAATTCACCAATTTGGACAGCTTAGAAAGTGCCTATGTTGATCCTGTGTGGAGGGAAGGAACCAAGGAAGGAATTCAATTTACTGATGTACACTTTTTTGGCTTTCAGAACACAATTGAAATCTAATAATCTGTACCATTTCCTAAGTTTTACTTTCATGTGTTTTAAAAATCATATGCATTTTATACCTTTAAACAGAGGAATTTAAATGTAAACTGAGTAATTAGCAGCTAATTATACAATGCAGTTACAGAAGGCAGTTTGTTACCACAATATGGTAGATGAGAGGGGCAGCTTCCACCTTATTTTTGTATGTCTTTATAGGCCAAAAAAAAAAAAAAACTAAACTAAAAATTAAAGGTTGTGCTATTTATATTCCCAAGCTGAGTTTCTCCAGTAAGGAATGGAAGAGATTAAGAGTTGCATGCACTAAATTAATTGGTTTATTCTTAATAATAGGCTAGCTACCTATGCCTGCTGTTCTGTGTCACCTATGTTTTGTTTTCCATAGGGAAAGGCAGGTATGGTGAAGTGTGGAGGGGCAGTTGGCAAGGGGAAAACGTTGCTGTGAAGATCTTCTCCTCCCGTGATGAGAAGTCATGGTTCAGGGAAACAGAATTGTACAACACTGTGATGCTGAGGCATGAAAATATCTTAGGTAAGTACAAGGATAACTCCTAATTAATTGTATCTAGAGAGAAATAATTCTCTGCCTTTGCTCTCTCTGTTTTGGTGAATGAGAATTTGAGAGTGTCTCCTAAGAAGCAATATAGGGATCCTTAGCATTTATATGCTGTTTAATTTTCTCAAACACCAGTTTCTTATTTAAATCTGCAAATAAGTTTTAAGACTCTCTGGATGATGAAAAGGAAATCCACTATTGCTAATTCTTATTCCTACATCTGCAGATCGTTATTTAAATAACAAAAATTTGCCCCATATTGTTCACTTCAAGGCTCATTGGTTGTTCTACTTACCCCACCCTTTTTGAATATTTATTACTTGAATCAAACTAAGAAAGATCTTTGGACTATTTCCTAGAGATTCACAGCTCCCAGGGATATCGTAATTAAATGCACATTCCCTCAAACTAGGCATCATTTTTAAAACCCAGATTTGCAGAGGGATTCAGGATACATTTTAATTTAGAAACTAAAGCTTAGCAACATTTGTGAAATATGTAAAGTGCCCGTTGAAATACTGCTATGGCAGTATAAAGGGTGAGCATACTCCTTAGGCCCATTGACTTCTGTAGTTTTGAAAAGTTTCCCTAAATGTGTTTATACTGATACATGTATGGTGAATGCTGCCTGGAGTACTTCTTCAATAGTGGATATAAAGTTTGGATAGAATTTTACTCTGTATAAGATAGTGTTGGCCACTTTAGGCTATTGGATTAGGTCTGGCTCATAGGAAGGCCATTGCCAGAATTTATTTCTATTTTAGCACTGCCAATTTAGTATTTAAATG
This sequence comes from Cacajao melanocephalus, assembly GCA_963573385.1. Classification (NCBI taxonomy): domain Eukaryota; kingdom Metazoa; phylum Chordata; class Mammalia; order Primates; family Pitheciidae; genus Cacajao; species Cacajao melanocephalus. Next base: position 4,717 of record CAUYLG010002605.1, read on the forward strand.
AGTCAAGTTGTCTGCAAATAATGATTTGACAGTTGTCCAAAGCTTCAGAGCTTTGCTTCCGTAGTGTGGTGGTGATGTTCCATCTCAGAATTGTTTCAGTTTCTGTAGCTGATTTCTCACTTTTGCTTACCCATCGGGTCCTAGTCATCACTTAATCCTCCTCACCTCAGCTGTCAGCTTTCCCTTTCCAATTCGTCTCTCCACTTGGAGTTCTCTTTCATTGGGGAGCAGAGATCATCCTGCTTTGATGGCTCCCAAATTAACCTTCAACACTTGTGACTGCAATTCAAGATTCCCTGTTTTGGGGCTCCAAGGAATCAGTTAACCATCCTTTACAAGTATGCCCCGTTCAGCTACTACTAATATTGGCCATTCCTTAGGATTACCACAAACGTTTCGGTATCATTGTGCTTCCTCAGGTCGTTCTTGATCACTCACTCTCCCTTTCACATCCTCCAATCATTCCTTCCTCCGTCAAGACCTCTCGGACCCATTTTAGTTTTGCCCAGTGGAATTAATTGTGCTTTTCTGCATTCCCTCACTTTTTACCTGTGCTCTAACTCTTATCGCTCACTGCCTTGTGTTGCAGTTAAATGTCTGGGTGTAACAAGAATCATGACAGCAGTAACAACAAACATAATGGATAGTTACTATGCAGTAACCACTGCTTTAGGTGCATTATGTGCCTTTTTTCATGGAACTTTCACCACAACCATAAGAGAATAGGTACTCTTGTTTTCCCAGCTTTAGATGTTGCAGTAACCAATATACAGAGAGGTTAAATAGTGGAGGTGGGAATCCCACCAGGCAGCCTAACTCTTAACCACAGTGTTGTACTCAAAACACAAACATTCTTTAAAAGTGCCTTTGCATTGTAGCTATATAATTCACACTTAAGCGATAAACAGTTGGAAAAAAAAAAGAAAACCCTGCTTATTTAAAAGTAATTTTTTTCCTGATGGTCTAGAGCATAATTAATGGGACAGATAAAATTCTTCCCTAAGACCTAAGGGGCTTAGTGAAGGTGAGAGAATAAAAATGTATTTGTTTATTATTTATTTATTTAATCAGAAGCTTCTCTTTCTTGGCGGAAGAAATCGGTAGAGACCACACAGATATGGAACGGTAATTTAATTTGTTTTTGAGTGGTGCTTTTAGAATTTGGGGTATTTTTGAGAAAATCATTAAAGATTAGTATTTTTTGGTTTAAACGATTAAAGCAGAAATATTTTCTTTATTAAGAATACATGATGTCCAAGAACACATTTTGATTCATATTATGGCCATCTGAGGGCTCCAAGAGAAACAGCTTCAAGGGGAAAAAGCAGACTGGAGAGTAGGGAGGGACTGGGAGACTCAGGGCTGGACATGGGAATAGACTCATAGGAAGAGAGGGAAAGAGGTAGAGAGTGAAGGTGCTGAAATATTATTCAGTTTGCTTGGCATATGTCCCGTAGGTGAAAATGTCAAATTATTTTTTCCTGTGAGTAGAAATCAGTTTATCTGGGGACACTGTGGCACAGTTGGTAAGATCCTGGGTTCTAGAATCAGACCTGCAGGGACCATTACTAACCTAATATCGGTGATGTGATCTACCTACTTTGTGTGGTTTTTGGAGGATTGCATATAAGTTTCAGGCACTTAGCACTCAATAATTATTGGCTGCTTCTGTTGTGGTTGCCGATGATAAAGATGATGATGATCGAATAGGGAACCTTTCTTGGCTTACAGAGCCTTCCTGTGCAAGGTGTCAGAAGAGCTAGCACCAAATTCAGAGTTGAAAGCAACTTAAATAGCTGTGTGATCCTTGGCATCTCCCAGCAGCAACTTTGTTATCTGTAAAATGAGCATAATGATGTCTATCTTACCAGCTTGTTGAGAAAAATCTCATGAGAAAATATATGTGAAAGTGACATAAATTTTATATAAAGTACTATGCAAGTATAAAGCATTTTAATGTATTTTCTCTTACATTTTCATAAGTCATTTAATTTTTCCTCAAGCCATATCTGTCTTTAAAAAATTTTTTTTCTCACCTCTTTTTAAGTCCCAAGCTTCACTGTCTACCAGCGTGGTACATATATGTGAGAATAATCCTAGAAAGGCACCTCTGTAGCAGAAAAGGCAAGCACACGTCACAATTTATTTCATAAGATAGGAAGTGCCCCTAACTTCCCGACAGTCTTCTGCATGCTGAAAAGTTCCCTCCAAATGTCTAGAAAAAATCTCTTCCGGGCTGTGCACGGTGGCTCATGCCTGTAATCCCAGCACTTTGGGAGGCCAAGGCGGAAGGTCAGGAGTTTGAGACCAGCCTGGCCAACATGGTGAAACCTCATCTCTACTTAAAATATGAAAAATTAGCCAGGTGTGGTGGCGGATGCCTGTAATTCCAGCTACTCAAGAGGCTGAGGCAGGAGAATTGCTTGAACCCAGGAGGCATAGGTTGCAGTGAGCTGAGATTGCGCCACTGCACTCCAGCCTGGGCAGCAAGAGTGAAACTTTGTCTCAAAACAAAGAAAGAAAAATATCTTCCAACCTCTTCATCCACATATGTCAGTCTCTCACTTCACTTCAAGATCAGTTTAGTGGCTACTTCCTGATGGAAACCTCTTGTAACATCTAGTCTGAATTACTATAATTTCTTGCTCTGGGCTCACATTGCCCTTTGAAGATATATATTATAGTACTTTTCACATTTTTTGTAATTTTTTCATTTTTACATCTGTCTTCTTTAGCCAACAAACACTGTTATCTTGGTTTTTCTGTGTGTGATTGACAGAAAGCATCATAAATGCTCATTATATTTGGTTGGTTACTTTTTGTATTTGGTGAATCAATCATTTAATGTAAACCTGCCCCCTTTATTTCACATCTGAGCAGACATAGGCTAGGGAGCCTAACTGAGTTGCCCAGTATCACACAACTAAATCACAAGCAGTGTCAGTACTAGAATACAGTATTGAGGTTTTAGGTTTGATATTCTTTTAGGATAGTTGATGAATGGCCTGTTCCTGAAATATCAACTTGCTAAGGGCTTGGCACTATCATTATGAGTGAGCACATCTCTGTGCTATTATTGCTATCTGACTCTTAAGGAATGTGAAATATTTTTTAAAATGTTACTTACAATGAAATGAATATGAAATTTTCCCATTTCTTAGCAGTGCCCTTGTAAGGAATAAGTGCTATTATTTTTCTCTGTTGATGCTTTGGTAAACCCCCTCTTATGGAAATTGATCAGTTTAATTACTTTTTGTTACAGATGGCATTTACTCTGTAGGTCACTGTTTGCAAATACGTAAAGTTATAATGTGGAATTCTCATGTGTATTTATTTTGTTCTTGCTCTCTCCAGGTTTTATTGCTTCAGACATGACATCAAGACACTCCAGTACCCAGCTGTGGTTAATTACACATTATCATGAAATGGGATCTTTGTATGACTATCTTCAGCTGACTACTTTGGATACAGTTAGCTGCCTTCGAATAGTGCTGTCCATAGCTAGCGGTCTTGCACATTTGCACATAGAGATATTTGGGACCCAAGGGAAACCAGCCATTGCCCATCGAGATTTAAAGAGCAAAAATATTCTGGTTAAGAAGAATGGACAGTGTTGCATAGCAGATTTGGGTAAATTTCTAAAAATATTTATTTCATTACCAGTTTTACTGTTGTTTCAATGTTTAGCTAAGTTGTATTTCTCCCCCACAACATGTTATGAAAAATTTAAACATGCAGAAAAGTTGAAAGTTTACAATGAACACCTTTATACCCACCACATAGATTCTCACATTAACATTTTATATCCTTAAGCATTATTATGTATTTATCCATCTATTCACCTCTCCATCCATCAGTCCATCTGAACCTTTGATAGAGTTCAAAGTAAATTGCAGACAAAGGAAGCCTTTCTAATGATTTCAACATGCACCCTAGTATATCACTGATAAGAGTGCATTATTTGCTTTTTCTTTTTTCAGGTAAAATTTATATACTGTGAGATATACAAATCTTAAGTACCTTCTGAGAGTTTTGACAAATGCTGTAAAACCCAAACCCCTGTTGAGATACAATTTCCCATTACTGTTGACAGTTATCTCAAGCTCATTCAGTCAGTCCCTGCCACACTCCACCTCAGAGGTAACCAGTACTGTTGCATTCTGATTTTGCAAACCTTCACATGATGTAGGTGCACAATAAATACTCTGTAGAATTACTTTGTCTTAAAAGTGGTCTCTAAAATCATTCTGTAACCAAGGGAAAAGAATCAAGTTAAGAAATAGGAAAATAATCCCCAAACTGACTCACTCTGTTCCCTTTTAGGATAGTTCATTCTTATGGTGTTAGAGTGGTACTCAATGTAGCTTTAATTGCATTATAAATAAGAGTACTTTCATTTATAGTGGCATTTTATATAAAGTCATGTTCATCCTGGATTCCTAGAATATTGGCTGAATAATTGTGCTAATGAGAACTGAATTGTAATAACTATATTCAATTCAGTGGACGATTCAGAGCCTTCTACTTGATTAAATGTAGTTTATATGATATTCATATTATCGCAATTATTGTTAGACTGATAAAGTTTTATACAAAAATAACTTTAATTATGTAAATAACAAAATTTATTTTTGTTTGTTTTTAAACATAAGGGATTTCACGTTAAGAAAATTTACTTCCTTTGGTTCCCTTTAAAGTCTTTGCTTTTATATTGAGAAATTACAGTGTTTCCCAAGTAGGAGAAGAAAGATTTTAGGATAAGCATCGAAAGAGCATGGCCCTAAAATTTTTTGCAGGCATTCTTAGTTGTGGTGGAGAGGACTTTTATGGCTTATTCCATGGCTCTTAGAGCCAGGGTAATTTGTTTTTAAATTCTGGCTTTCTCAATTATTAACCCTGTATTTTTGTGCAAGTCTATTTATCTATTTACCTGGCCCAAGTGCTGGCACTGCTTACACTTAGTGAGACAAGGACAGTGAGGGCAAAGGCGGGTGGGGCTGGGAGTTAGCCAAGAGGAATCCAGGGCTTGACATTGTGCCCTGTACTTCTGCATTGTTAGAAACTTTCATAACAGTGTGATCATATATTATTCATGTAACTAAAAAATAATGAAGCCCACCTCACAGGATTCTGGTAAGGCTTAGAAATATTATAAATGTCTGGCAAATTATAAGGATTCAAGTTGTAGCTGCTGTTATAATCCAGTGGTCTGGGGAGGGTGGACAAATTGAGGCAGCTCTTGGTTTTGGTTTATGGGACTTGGTGGGGAAAGAGTTGAGGGGAGCTTTGCAGTAAGTCCAGCTAATTAATTCTTCAACTGCATTTCTTTTGGCTTGTAACCTTCCAATTAGATATATGGGTTTGTATAAAAATCCGTTAAGGAGTTATTCAGGATATGGTAAACAATGCAGCAGAGGAAACAACTCTTATAAGACCATAATTTGTATATAATTTTTCAGTGTATACCTAGCAATTAAGCATCACTTATTAGAAATAGTGCTCTATGATTAATCCTGCAGAAAGGTCAGTATTCTATTGATTGATTGATTGAGAGAGGGTCTTATTCTGTTGCCCAGGCTGATCATAGGTCACTGCAGTCTTGATCTACTGGGCTTAAGCAATCTTCCTGCCTCAGCGTCCCAAAATAGCTGGGACTACAGATGTGCTCCACCACACCTGGCTAACTTTTTTTTGTTCTTAGTAGAAGTGAGGTCTCACTATGTTGCCTAGGATGATCTTGAACACCTGAGCTCAAGTGACAATCCCATCTTGGCCTTCCAAAATGCTGAGATTACTGATGTGAGCCACTGTGTATCGCCTATTTTTCTAACATATTATTAAAAAATTAAAATGTTATAATGATCACTTAAATCCTGAACACCTAGATCCAAAAATTGTTAAAACTTTGTCATGTTTGCTTAATCAGTCTGTGGTTGTGTGTATAGTTTTGCCAATCCATTTGAAAATAAAGTGTTACAGGGATTATAACACTTTACTCCTCAGTACTTCCAAATACATCTCTTGAAAATACTTTAAAATCCATCCTCTGCATAATCAGTTTATCATATCTACAGATTCTTGATAATTCTCTAGTATCATTTGATATTCATTTTCAAATATTTCCAGTTTTTCCAAAGAAGAACTCAGGTACGGTTTACAAATTGCATCTGGTTGTTTTGTCATCTTTAGTGTAAAAATTATTACTAAGAACAAATTACCTGTATAATTTAGCAGCTTACAACAACACAGATTTGTTATCTCACACAGTCCCTTGAGGGTCAGGAATCTTGGAATGACTTAGCAGTGTGGTTCTGGCTTAGGGTCTCATGGAGGTTGTAGTCATCTGAAGGCTCAACTGGAGCTGGAGGATCCAACTCTATGATGACACACTTATAGCCATGATTGGCAGCAGGCCTCAGTTCCTTGCAGTGGGACCTCTCCACAGGGCTGCTTGAGTGTCTTTATATATGGTACATGTTGAGTGAGCTGAGAGGGACAAACAGTAAGTCTTTTATAATTCTATAATGCCTTTTATGTCCTAATTGTGAAGATACCCGTTGTCACTTCTGCCATATTCTATTCAGTAGTCCAGCATACACTCAAGGGATGGGGAATTATGCTTCACCTGGAGAATCTAGCTGTGGTGGCTTTAAAATATGTCCACAAGTTCTTTGACGCTTCTCCCATCGTCAGAATATCTCCATGTCCTATATTTAACCTGCACCTTTTAAATATTCTGGTATTTTGACTCTTTGGTTCTGGAAATGGTGGAGGGGTGTACTGTAGTCTCCTCTTATCCATGGGGAATAATTCTTCAACTGCATTTCTTTTGGCTTGTTACCTTCCAATTAGATATATGGGTTTGTATAAAAATCCGTTAAGAAGTTATTCAGGATATGGTAAACATATCCTTCCAATACTCCCAGTGGATTCCTGAAACCCAGGATGGAACCAGATTCTATATATACTATGTTTTTTTTTTTTATCATATACTTATTATAGTTTAATTTATAAATTAGACACAGCAAAAGATGAACAATAAGTAATAATAAAATGGAACAATGATAGTATGCTATAATAAAATTTATGTGAATATGGTCTCTCTGTCTCAAAATATCTTAATTGTACAATACTCACCTATTTTTTGGACTGCAGTTGACTGTGGGTAACTGAAGGATAAGGGGGTCTGTTGCATAGGATTTGGGAAATTTTTACAGTATTCATAGAATCTTGGGGTTGATTATAAAAAAAGAGGAAAGAGGAACCTGTCTGTTTTAGTTGAATGTAATTCCAGTATATTTGCTAATGATTAAGGATGAGATAAGGTGTGCTAGCTCCCTGATGTTATATGAAATTGTCATCCCCTACATTCAAAGTCATGGAATGGAAGGTGAAGCATTCTCTGTAGATGGCTTGTGAGATTCCCCAAGGGATATTTGGATTGCATTGTTTTACAGGGACTGCTTGCTCCAATTCAGCACTTTCATTACAACAAATGTTATAGGAATCATTTTCAGTCAGTCTGCATATGCATCAATAACATAAAATCATCCTCAAATAAAGCATGCATGTATCTGTCTGTCCCTGCTGGCCAGTGAAGAAGGCCCATCCCCTAATTGACTGAGGAATTCTGGAATGAGTCGTGCTTTAAGAAAGCATTTGAAAGCCATTTAACCTGAGAGTTGTGCTTTCAACTGAGGTCCAGTTAAATGCTCTCTGTTTCCATGATTCTAGAGAAAGGCCTGTGGGTTTGGTCAGCATTATTGCTCAGATAAGCAGCTCTTTCTTTAGGAATAAAGCAGTGCTTTTAACAGTCTGCCCTTTATGTGGTGACAAATTACTTCAAATACTCTATCTCACACAGTTGGAAATTTGTGTTTGGAGACTAGTGAGAGCAGTGGTGGAACTCTAGAGCTTAATTTGCTTCTCGTTAAGCCACTTTGAGGCTCACATTTAACATGTGAGCCTGTTTTCCTGTGGACTTCAAACACTGGCCACATACTGGCTTAGTGCATCGGTCTACCATTTACCCAAAACTTTTTGTCTCTTAGAGGTTCATATATTAACCTAATAGCCTCAGAATGTTTTTGACATTTAGTCGCTTTTCTGCTCTCACCCCAGAAATAATCACAAAGGGCATTCTAGGGATTATTCTGAGTGTAATACAACAGTGACCCTGGGTCCACAAGAGGGCACTTTTGATTGGGGTTGGTTTAAAATCCTTCAGCAGCCTCTTATGAGAAAGGAAGTGAGTTGGTTACATTGTTATTTTCTTCCTTTCAGGCTTGGCAGTCATGCATTCCCAGAGCACCAATCAGCTTGATGTGGGGAACAATCCCCGTGTAGGCACGAAGCGCTACATGGCCCCGGAAGTTCTAGATGAAACCATCCAGGTGGATTGTTTCGATTCTTATAAAAGGGTGGATATTTGGGCCTTTGGACTTGTTTTGTGGGAAGTGGCCAGGCGGATGGTGAGCAATGGTAAGTATCTTATCTAATATAATATTGTCTTAATTCAAGTTCTCTTGATCCAGCTACCTTTACAAGGGCAGAAGGGACTATTGAAGTTCACATTGTTCCTTGAATCATACTTGTCAAGTTATAGGCTTTCATATTTGATTTATGGATGGTAGATGGCGTATAATGGCTTTTATGTTTGAAATACACAACCGTAAGTGATGGTTGAAAAACTGTATTTCTGGAGTAACTAGCCATTCTTCATTTTTCTTTGGATTTGTTCCATATTTCTTTTCTTTTAAATTTTAAAATTGATACATAATACTTGCATTTATGGGGTACATGTGATATTTTGATAAATGTATGTAATATGGAGTGCTCAAATCAGTGTATTTAGGCTGTACATCACCATGAACATTTATCTTTGTGTTGGGGACATTACAAATAGTCTCTTCTAGGTATTTTGAAATATACAGTATATTATTGTTAACTATTCACACTACTGTGCTATTGAACATTAGAACCTATATTTTCCATCCAGCTCTATATTTGTACCCATTAACCAACGTCTCTTCATCCCACTGCCATTCTCATCCCCATTCCCCAGCATCTTAGCTTCTGGTAACTATCATTCTATTCTCTACTGCCATGAGATCAACTTTTTTTAGTTCCCATATATGAGCAATAACAGACTGTATTTGTCTTTCTGTACCTGACTTATTTCATTTAACGTAATGACCTCCAGTTCCATCCATTCTGCTGCAGATGATAGGATTTCATTCTTTTTTAATGGCTGAATACTATTCTATTATGTGTATTTACCACATTTTCTTTATCCATTCATCCATTGATGGTGTTTTAGGCTGATTCTATATCTCGTATATTGTGAATAGTGTTGCAGTAAATATGGAAATGTAGAAACCCCTTGATATACTGATTTCCTTTGCTTTGGGTAAATATCTAATAGAGAGATTGCTGGATCTTATGGTAGCTGTATTTTTAGTTTTTTTGAGAAATCTCTATACTGTTTTCAATAATGACCCTATTAACTTACATTCTCACCAACACCGTATGAGTTCACTTTTCTCTGCATTCTCACCAGCATTTATTTTTTATCTTTCTGATAGTAGTCATTCTAATTGGGGTAAGATGATATCTCATCGTGGTTGTGATTTGCATTTCTCTGATGATTAGTGACATTGAGCATTTTTTCATATACCAGGTGGTCATTTATATGACTTCTTTTGAGAAATGTCTATTGAGATCCTTTGCTCGTATTTTAATGAAATTATTTTTGTTGTTGTTGAGTTGAGTTCATTATATATTCTAGATATTAACCTCCTGTAAGATGGTTTGCAGATATTTTCTCCCATTCTACAGGTTGTCTTTTTACTCTGTTGATTGTTTCCTTTGTTGTATAGAAGCTTTTTGTTCAATATAATCTTATTTGTCTATTTTTGTTTTTGTTGCGTGTGCTTTAGAGGTCTCAGCCTTAAAATTTTTGCTTAGATAAATTCAAGTCCTTCCCCTGTGCGTTCTTCTAGTAATTTTATGGTTTGGGGTTTTAAATTTAAGTATTTAATTGGTTTTGAGTTGATTTTCTTATCTGGTATGAGATAGGTGTCTGGCTTCATTCTTCTGCATATGACTGGCTATTCAATTTTCCCACCACCATTTATTGAAGAGGGTATCCTTTCCCCAAATTATGTTCTTAGCACCATTGTTGAAAATCATTTGGCTGTAAATATGTGGATTTATTTCTGGTTTCTCTATTCTGTTCCATTAGTGTATGTGTCTGTTTTTATACCAATACTGTGCTGTTTTGACTATTATAGTTTCATCTATTTTGAAGTCAGGTTAGTGTGATGCCTCCAGCTTTGCTTATTTTGCTCAGTATTGTTTTACTATTTGGAGTCTGTTGTGAATTCATACAAATTTTAGGATTGTTTTCTCTGTTTCTATGAAGAATGTCATTTGTATTTTAATAGAGTTTGCAGTGAATTTTTTGACTGCTTAGGGTAGTATGGTCATTTTAACAATATTAATTCTTCCACTTCATGAGCATGGGATGTCTTTCCATTTGTTTGTGTCCTCGTCAACTTTTTTCATCAGTGTTTTGTAGTTTTCCTTGTAGAAGTTTTTTACCTCATTAGTTAAATTAATTCTTAGATTTTTGTTGTTTTTTTTTTTTTTTGGTGGCCATTGTAAATGGGACTGCCTTCTTGATTTCTTTTTCAGTCAGGTTGTTACTGGTATATAGAAACAGTACTGATTTTTCTAACCTGTATTTTTAGTTTTTGAGAAATCTCTATACTGTTTCCTATAATGACCCTATTCATTTACAGCTGTTGTCAGTTCTAAGAGATTCTGGTGAGTTTTAGGTTTTTTTAGATAAAAGATCATGTCATCCACAAAGAGGGACAATTTGACTTCCCTTTTTCCATGTTGGATGCCTTTTATTTCTTTGTCTTGCCTGATTGCTCTGGCTAGGACTTTTAGTACTATTTTGAACAAGAATGGTGAAAGTAGGGATTCTTGTCTTGTTCCACTTCTTAGAGAAAAGGCTTTCAGCTTTTTCCCATTCAGTATAAATTTACCAGTGAGTTTGTTGCATATGGCCCTTATTATGCTGAAGTGTGTATATATTCCTTCTATACCTGCTTTGTTGAGTTTGTATCATGAAGGGATGTTAAATTTTATCAGACGCTTTTTCTGTGTCTATTGAGATGATCGTAAAGTTTTTGTCTTTGATTCTGTTGATGTGATGTATCACATCGATTGATTTGCATATGTTGAACCTTACTTCCATCACTAGAATAAATTCCACTTGATCATGATGTGTAATCTTTTTTGTGTGTTGTTGGATTCAGTTTGCTAGTATTGTGTTTAGGATTTTTGCATCTATGTTCATTAGGGATATTGGCCTGTAGTTTTCTTTCTTTGTTGTGTCCTTGTCTGGTGCTGGCCTCATAGAATAAGTTAGGGACAATTCAGACCTCTTCAATTTTTTGGAATAGTTTGAGAAGGATTGCTGTTCTTTTTTTTAAGTGTGGAAGAATTCAGCAGTAAAGCCAGCCAGTCCTGAGATTTTCTTTGTGAGGATACTTTTTATTACTGATTCAATCTTGTTACTCATGGTCTGTTCAGTTTTTAATTTCCTTTTGATTCCATCTAGGTAGATTATGTCCATTCCCTCTAGGTTTTCCAATTTGTTTTTAATAATTTTTGATGATTCTTTGTATTCCTGTGTTATCAGTCATAATGTCTTCTTTTTTGTTTCTGATTTTATTTACTTGAGTCTTCTCTCGTTTTTTTTCTTGGTTAGTGTAGTTAACAATTTATCAGTTTTGTTTACCTCTCTGAAAAACTAACTTTTTATTTCATTAATGCTTTGTATTATTACCTTTTGGTTTCCATTTTGTTTAGTTTTGCTATGATCTTTCTTATTCTTTTAATTTTAGGTTTGGTTTGTTCTTGCTTTTCTAGTTCCTTGAGGCCCATCTTAAGATTCTTTATTTGAAATCTTTCAACTTTTCGGATGTAGGTGTTTATTGCTACAAACTTCCGTGTTATCACTTCTTTTGTTATTGTTTTTGTTATTGTTGTGTTTCCATTTTTATTTGTTTCAAGAATTCTTTTTATTTCCCTCTTAATTTTTTCACTGATCAGGAGCATGTTTTCCACTGGTTCAGGAGCATGTTTTTTTTTTTTGTTTGTTTTTGTTTTCCCCATTTCCATGTGTTTCTACAGTTTCCAGAGTTTCACTTGTTACTGATTTCTAGTTTTATTCCATTTGTTGAGATTTGTTTTCTGGCCTAACATATGGTCTATTCATGTGCTGATGAGAAGAATGTATATTCTGTAGCTGTTGGATAAAATGTTCTGTAAATGCCTGTTAGGTCCATTTGGTCTGAAGTACATTTTAAATCCAGTGTTTCTTGGATTTTCTGTCTAGATGATCTGTTCAGTGCTGAGAGTAGGATGTTGAAGTCCCCAGCTATTACTGTGTTGGAATCTATTTGTCCCTTTAGGTGTAATAATATTTGCTTTGTATAAAAATGCTCCGGGCCAGCTGGGGTTGCCTCACTCCTGTAATCCCAGCACTTTGGGAGGCCAAGGCGGGCAGATCATGAGGTCAGGAGTTCGAGACTGCCTGGCCAACTCTACTAAAAATACAACAACAACAACAAAAGCCAGGCGTGGTGGTAGGTGCCTATAGTCCTAGCTACTTGAGAGGCTGAGACCGGAGAATCACTTGAACCTGGGAGGTGGAGGTTGCAGTAAGCTGAGATCACGCCACTGCACTACAGCCTGGGTAACGGTAAGACTCCATATCAAAAAAAAAAAGCTCCGGTGTTGGGTGCATATATGTCTAGAATCATGATATTCTCTCTCTTTATCATTATACGGTTGACCTTGAGCATCACAGGTGTGAACTGCATGATTTTTTTTTAGCCACATGTGAACAACCACAACAAAAAATACAGTATTCATGGGCTACAAAGCTGAGTATACAGGTGGCTTTCTTTTTATATCTGTGGGTTTCACAGGACCAACTATGATATTGACTGTGTATGGATTTTGTTATAGATCGGGGGTCCTGGAACCAATCCTTCGTGTATACTGAGGGATCACAGTACAGTGACCTTTTTTGTCTCTTTTTACAGTTTTTTACTTAATGTCTGTTTTACTTGATAGAAGTATAGCTACTTCTGCTTGCTTTTGGTTTTCATTTGCATGGAATATCTTTTTTTATTCCTTTACTTTCAGTCTATATGTGCCTTAACAGGTGAAGTGGGTTTCTTGTAGACATCATGTAGCTGGGTCTTGTTTTTAATCTATTTAATCAGTCTACATCTTTTAATTGGGAGCTTTAATCTGTTTACATTCAAAATTGTTATTTATAGGTGAGGACTTATTTCTGCCTTTTTATTTTTTGTGTTCTGTTTTTTTTGCATATCCTTTTTTTTTTATTTGTTTTTTTTTTTTTTTTTTTTTGGTTTGTGGTTTATATATTTTTCTCTTTAAATTTTCATTTTTTCTCCTTCTCATTTTTGTATCTGCTCTACCAGTGTTTTATTCTTTTATGTGTTTTCATGATGGTATATATCATCCAGATACAGTATTTCCTTATGTGTTTCTTGTAGGGCCAGTCTAGTGGTGATAAATTCCTTCAGTTTTTGCTTATCTGGGAAATACCTTATTTTTCCTTCATTAAAAATGGATAGCTTTGTTGAATGTAGTATTTTTGGCTGACAGTTTTGTTTTTTCTTTCAGCATTTAAATATGTCATTTCATTCTCTCTTGGCCTGTGAGATTTCCGCTTAGAAATCCTGTCAGTCTGGTGGAAGTCTTGTATATGTGATTTGATGCTTTTATCTTGCTGTTTTTAGAATTTTCTCTTTGTCATTGACTTTAAAAGTTTGTAATGTGCATTGGACAATACCATTTGGGGATGAATCTTTTTGGGGATCTTTGAGCTTCCTCTATGTGGATGTCTATATATCTCTTGAAAGATGTGGGAAGTTTTCAGCTTTTTTTAGTGAGGATACGGATAAGTTTTCTATGCATTTGCCCATTTCTTTACCTTCTGGAAAACCAAAAATTTGAATATTTGGTTGTATAATGATGTCCCATATATCACATAGGCTTTGTTTATTCCTTTTTGGTCGTGTTTGTTTGTTTGTTAGGCTGGTTATTTCAAAAGACGTGTTTTCAGGTTCAGAAAGCTTTCTTCTGCTTGATTTAGTCTCTTGATTGCATTTTAAAATTTCATACATTGAAAACCTCAGTAGTAAGATTTCTGTTTGATTCTTTTTTTAAAAAATGTATTTGTCTTTTAATTTTTTTTTATTATTTTCATAGGTTTTTGGGAAACAGGTGGTATTTGGTTACATGAGTAAATTTTTTAGTGTTATTTGTGAGATTTTGGTGCACTGATCACCCGAGCAGTATACACTGAACCTAATTTGTATTCTTTTCTCTCTCACCCCACTCCCACCCTTTCCCCCAAGTGCCCAAATTCTGTTGTATCAATCTTAGTGGCTCTGCATCCTCATAGCTTAGCTCCCATTTATGAGTGAGAACATAAAATGTTTGGTTTTCCGTTTCTGAGTTACCTCACTCAGAATAATAGTTTCCCCACTTTATGTTTTTGTTTGCTCTGTCAAAGATCAGTTGGCTGTAAGTATTTGGGTTTATTTCTGATTTCTCTATTCTATTCCATTGGTCTGTGTGTCTGTTTTTATACCAGTACCATGCTGTTTTGGTGACTGTGGCCTTATAGTATAGTTTAAAGTCAGGTAATGTGATATTTCCAGATTTGTTCCTTTTGCTTAGTCTTGCTTTGACTATCTGGGCTCTTTACTGGTTCAATATGAATTTTGGGTTGGCTTTTTCTAGTTCTGTGAAGAATGATGGTGGTGTTTAAGGGAATTTCACTGAATTTGTAGATTGCTTTTGGCATTATGGTCACTTTCATGATATTAATTCTACCCATCCATGAGCACAGGATGTGTTTCCATTTTTTTTGTGTTATCTATGATTTCTTTCAGCAGTGTTTTGTAGTTTTTCTTGCAGAGGTCTTTCCCTTGCTTGGTGAGGTATATTCCAAAGTATTTTATTTTATTTTATTTTTACAGCTATTATAGAAAGGATTGAGTTCTTGGTTTGATTCTCAGCTTGGTTGCTGTTGGTGTATAGCAGAGCTCTTGAACTGTGTACATTAATTTTGCATCTGGAAACTTCGCTAAGTTCTTTTATCAGTTATAGGAGCTTTTTGGAGGAGTCTTTAGAGTTTTCTAGGTATACGTTTATGTCATCAGCAAACAACGACAGTATGACTTCCTCTTTACTGATTTGCATGCCCTTTATTTCTTTGTCTTGTCTGATAGCTCTGGCTAGGACTTCTAGTATTATGTTGAGTAGAAGTGGTGAGAGTGGACATCCTTGTCTGGTTACAATTCTCAGAGGGAATGCTTCCAACTTTTCCCCCATTAAGTGTAATGTTGGTTGTAGGTTTGTCATAGATGACTCTTATTACACTGAGGCATGTCCTTTGTATGCTAGTTTTGCTGAGGGTTTTAATCATAAAGGGATGCTGGATTTTGTCAAATTCTTTTTCTGCGTCTATTGAGGTGATCATGTGATTTTTGTTTTTAATTCTGTTTATCTGGCATACCACATTTATTGACTTGCATATATTAAACCATCCCTGCATGCCTGGTATGAAACCCACTTGATCATGGTGGATTATCTTTTTGATGTGCTGTGGGATTTGATTAGCTAGTATTTTGTTAAGGACGTTTGCATCTATGTTCATCAGGGATATTGGTCTGTACTTTGATTTTTTTGTTATGTTCTTTCCTGGTTTTGGTATTAGGGTGATACTGGCTTTATAGAATGATTTAGGGAAGATTCTTTCTTTATCTTGTGGAATAGTGTCAATAAGATGTTCTTTGAATGTCTGATGGAATTCAGCTGTGAATTCATCTGGTCCTGGACTTTTTTCCACTTTTTAAAATTACTGTTTCAATCTTGCTGCTTGTTATTGTTCTGTTCAGGGTTTCTAATTCTTCCTGGTTTAAGCCAAGAGGGTTGTATATTCCCAGGAATTTGTCTGTCTCCTCTAGGTTTTCTAGTTCATGCACTTAAAGATGTTCATAGTAGCCTTGAATGATCTTTTGTATTTCTGTGGTGTTGGTTGTAATATTTCCCAAATTGTTTCTAATTGAGCTTATTCGGATCTCTGCTCTTCTTTTCTTGGTTAATCTTGCTAATGGTCTATCAATTTTATTTATCTTTTCAAAGAACCAGCTTTTTGCTTATTTATCTTTTGTATTTTTTGTTTGTTTCAATTTCTTTTAGTTCTGCTCTGATCTTGGTTATTTCTTTTCTTCCACTGGGTTTGAATTTGGTTTGTTCTTGTTTCTCTAGTTTCATGAGGTGTGGCCTTAGATTGTCTGTTGTGCTCTTTCATATGTTTTGATGTACGCATTTAAGGCTATGAACTTTCCTCTTAGCATGATCTTTGCTGTATTCCAGAGGTTTTGTTAGGTTGTGTCACTATTACCATTCAATTCAAAGAAATTTTTAATTTCCATCTTGCTTTTATTGTTGACCCAATGATCATTCAGGAACAGGCTATGTAATTTCCATGTATTTGCATGCTTTTGAAGGTTCCTTTTGGAGTTGATTTTCAATTTTATTCCACTGTGGTCTGAGAGAATACTTGATGTAACTTCAGTTTTCTTGAATGTATTGAGACTTGTTTTGTGGCCTATCATATATTCTATCTAGGAGAAAGTTCCCTGCGTTGATGAATAGAATGTATATTCTCTGATTGTTGGGTAGAATGTTCTGTAAATATCTATTAAGTCCATTTGTTCTAGGGTATAGTTTAAATCCATTGTTTCTTTGTTGACTTTCTATTTTGACCTGCCTAGTGCTGTCAGTGGAGTATTGAAGTCCCCCCCATTATTGTGTTGCTCTCTATCTCATTTCTTAGGTCTAGTAGTAATTATTTTATAAATTTGTTAGCTCCAGTTTTGGATACATATATATTTATGATTGTGATATTTTCCTGCTGGACAAGGCTTTTTATCATTATTTAGTGTTTCTCTTGTCTTAACTGCTGTTGCTGTAAAGTTTGTTTTTTTCTGATCTAAGAATAGCTACCCCTGCTCACTATTGGTGTCCATTTGCATGGAATGTCTTTTTCCATCCCTTTACCTTAAGTTTATGTGAGTCCTTATGTGTTAGGTGAGTCTCTGGAAGGCAGCAGATAGTTGCTTGGTGAATTCTTATCTGTTCTGCAATTCTCTATCTTTTCGGGTTAGTGTTGAGATATGAGGTGCTATTCCATTCATCGTGCTATTTGTTGCCTGAATACCTTAGTTTTTTAAAAAAATTATTTATTGTATTTTTTGTTTTATAAGTCCTGTGATATTCATGCTTTAAAGAGGTTCTGCTTTGATGTGTTTCCAGGATTTGTTTCAAGATTTAGAGCTCCTTTTCGCAGTTCTTGTAGTGCTGGCTTGGTAGTGGCGAATTCTGTCAGCATTTGTTTAACTGAAAAAGACTCAATCTTCATTAATGAATCTTAGTTTCAGGGGATACAAAATTCTTGGCTCATAATTGTTTTGTTTAAGGAGGCTGAAGATAGGGACCTAATCCCTTCTAGCTTGTGGAGTCTCTGCTGAAAAATCTGCTGTTAATCTAATAGGTTTTCCTTTATAGGTTACCTGGTGCTTTTGCCTCACAGCTCCTAAGATTCTTTCCTTTGTCATGACTTTAGATAACCTGATGACTGTGCCTAGAAGATGATCTTTTCGCAATGAATTTCCCAGGTGTTCTTTGAGCTTCTTGTATTTGGATGTCTAGCTTTCTAGCAAGGCCAGGGAAGTTTTTCTCAATTCCCTCAAATACACTTTCCAAACTTTTAGATTTCTCTTCTTCCTCAGGAAGGCAATTATTCTTTGGTTTGTTTGTTTAACATAATCCCAAACTTCTTGGAGGCTTTGTTCATTTTTTAAAAATTCTTGTTTTTGTCTTTGTGGGATTGGATTATTTCAAGAATCTTGTCTTTGAGCTCTGAAGTTCTTTCTTCTGCTTGTTCGATTCTATTGCTGAGGCTTTCCTGTACAGTTTGCATTTCTCTTAAGTGTGTCCTTTATTTCCAGAAGTTGTGATTTTTTAAATATATGCTATCTATTTCACCGTATATTTCTCCTCTCATATCTTGTATCATTTTTTTTTTATTTCCTTAAGTTGGACTTTTCTCTGGTGCCTCCTTGATTAGCTTAAAAATCGACCTTCTGAATTCTTTTTCTGGCAATTCAGGGATTTCTTCTTCTTGGTTTAGATCCAGTGCTGGTAGGCTCGTGTGATTTTTGGAGGTTGTTAAAGAACCTTGTTTTGTCATATTACTAGAATTGCTTTTCTGGTTCCTTCTCATTTGGATAGGCTATGTCAGAGGCAAGGTCTAGGGCTTAAGGCTGCTGTTCAGATTCTTTTGTCCCATAGGGTGCTCCCTTTATGTAGTACTCCCCCTTTTTTCCTAGGGATGTGGCTTTCTGAGAGACGAACTGTAGTGATTATTATTTCTCTTCTGGATCTAGCCACCCAGCAGGGCTACCAGGCTCTGGGGTGGTATTGGGGGGTGTCTGCACAGAGTCCTGTGATGTGAACTGTCTTCAGGTCTCTCAACCATGGATACTGGCACCTACTCTGGTGGATGTGGCAGGGGAGTGAAGTGGACTCTGAGGGTCTTTAGTTGTAGTTGTTTAGTACACTAGTTTTGTGCTGGTTGGCCTCCTGCCAGGAGGTGGTGCTTTCAAGAGTGCATCAGCTATGGTAGTATAGGGGAGGATCAGGTGCTGGGCAGGGCCACAGAACTCCAAAAAGAACATGACTTTTGTCTTTAGTTACCAGAATGGGTAGAGAAGGACCATCAGTTAGGGGCAGGCTTAGGCGTGTCTGAGCTCAGACTCTCTTTGGGTGGGGCTTTCTGCAGCTGCTGTGGGAAATGGGGTTGTATTTCCCATGTCAATGGAGTTATGTTCCCAGGAGGATTATGGCTGCCTCTTCTGTGTCATGCAGGTTGTCAGGGAAGTAAGGGAAAGCCAGCAGTTAGAGGCCTTACACAGCTCCCATGCAACACGAAAGGTCTATCTCATTCCCACCTTGTTCTCCATCTCCTCAACAGCACCAAGTTTGTTTCCAGGCAGTGGGCCAGCATGGCTGAGAACTTGCTCCAGGCTACCAGCTTCCCGGCTGAGAGAGCAAGCAGGGCTTTCACATCTTCCTGCCTGTGGAGTCTGGACACTGGATTCATGCCCTCCCCTGAGTTTGGGCCAGGAAACTGCATTTGGTTGGGATTTTTAAAGAGTTCAGCTGGAGGTTTCCTTCTCCCTGTGGTCTTTTCCGAGTTCCTTCAACAGTCTTCCCCAAGGATCTCTGTAAGACAAGTCAGACATGGCTTTCCCAGGGACCAAGAGAGCCCATAGGGCATTTCCTGCTGCTTCTCTTACACCTGTTTTTTACCCAGCTCTCTAAATTGTCTCAGCTCCAGGTAAGGTCAAATCCTACCATAATCTGGACTTTCAGGTTCCCCAGTGAGGGTGTGTATTTGGGGGCAGACAGTCCTTCATTCTCACTTTCACAGTTTGGGCACTCGTAGTATTTGGGCTGTCTCCCAGGTCTTGCAGGAGCAATATACTTCCTGTTGATTCTTTCGGCTTTCCTGGTATATTCCTGGGGTAGTTCTTGAGCAAATGTTTATGGTGCAAGTCTCCACACGTTGCTCTGTTCATCTGAGTGGGAGCTGCAATTTAGTCATGCCTCATATCCACTGTCTTTTCCTCAACCACTGTTTGATTTTTTTTTAATGACACCTATTTCTTTGTTGAATTTGTCACCGATCATGAATTGTTTTTCCAGTTTCTTTGTGTATTTTTAACCTGTGTTCTCTTACATCTCACTGAGCTTCTTTAATACTATTTTGAATTTTTTTTCAGGCATTTTATATATTTTTTTCTTCATTGGAATCTGTTGCTGGAGACTTACTGTGTTCCTATACTGTGTCATGTTTCTTTGTTTTTTCATGTTCCTTGTGTTTTTACATTGACATCTGCACATCTAGTATAACCTTTGCTTCTTCCAATTTTATGGTTTGGTTTTTATGGGGAAAGACTGTTTCCTGTGTTGGCTTGGTAGGGTGCTTTGGTTTTGATTCTGGGTAGGCTCACTAGTATAGTATCCATATGATTATTTCAGCTGTAATTGGCATCAGTTGTGTCTGTTGAGTCCTTTTTTGGTTTAGGCTGAGATTGATGGAGGCTGTGGTAAGGCTTTTCTTGGGATGGGGATACCAGGAAGACTGGTCCTTGGGCACAGGTGGTTGTGGCAGCAAGCCAGGCATGCTGGTCCTTTGCTCCTGGGTGGCATATGTGAGCATCAATGGAATTGAGTCCAGTGGACTGATCCTCATGTCTCCAGGCATCTTGCTCAGGGACCAGCAGTGGCAGTGGTGGGTTAGGTAGACAGGTTGGTCATCAGGCTTCTGGGTGGCGTGTTTGGCATTGACAGTAGCAATAGTGTGATGGGCCAACCATTGGGCTTCCAGGGAGCAAGCTTGGGTACCAGCCAACTGGGAAGGCCAGTCCCCAGGTCCCCAGAAGGCATGTGCAGGCTCCAGTGGTGACCAGCAGGGCAGGCCATTCCCTATTCTGTCAGATGATGTGTGTGCGGGTGCTAGCAGGCTGGGCGGGCTCATCCTCAATCCCCCAGAAGATGCGCGCACATACCAGTGGTGGCAGTGGGTGAGCAGACAATCTCTAGGCCCCCAGATGATGCACATGGGCCCTGATGGGGGCAGCACTGGGTGGGATGAACCTGTCCTCAGGCCTCCCATTGGTGTACATGGGTGCAGGCTATAGTGGGTGGAACAAGACGATCCCTAGAGCCTTGGAAGTTGTGCTTAGGCACTGCAAATGGTGGATCTTGGTGGAGGAAATCTTTCTTCAGTCCTCCAGATGGTATGCTTGGGCCCTAGTGATGGGTGGGGCAGGCCTGTTTTCAGAACCCCATGATCATGCCTATAGACACCAGGGATAGTGGGTGGACTGGTCTGTATTTCATTCTTGTCTTCCTCCATCTTCCTATTTTACCTTTATTCCCACCCTCCTTCCTTTTTTGCTCTTCTCACAAGGGAGTTTAAACTTGAGGAGAATGATCAAGTAAATATAAGGGTGAATTCTGCATTTTTTAAGGTATTTTTACTTGTTAAGTTTGGATTGTTGAGAAAAGGCTTAGTTTTTGCACTCAGAAGTCACTTAATAATAATAAGCAGACTGTATACCTACTGAATGAGTCAAAGTTAAATTCGGGAAGCCCTGGATAGATGGCCTATGTTGATCTTTTTCTAAGTAATTTTATTAAATGGTGATGCCTTAGCAGTAAAAGAAGCATTTGTCAATCATTGTTAATCTGTGTCTTCTACAGTGAGCTCTCACCCTTGCCTTTCATGTACCCCAATCTGCCACAAATATATTGTTGAACTTTACTTTAAGTACATTGTATTCTGAAAGCACTAAGTATACTCTTTCAAATTGGGCATGCCCCAACTACCCACAAAGTGGTTTTTATAGCAGAATCCCTTGAATTAACTAGATGAACCTCTTCATATCTTCACAACTGAAAATCTTATTTCACAGAGCATGTGTCTGAAACTATTCCAGGAAAACAGAAGAAAATGCCATATATTTAGATTAATGTTCATTTCCAAAAGATGCTTTACATTTTAACCTCCTGTGACCCATTGGAATCCTAGATCTGAAGAAATAATGCATGAAGTCTCTAATATCTGTTTTCCATTCCATGTTCCACTGATGTTTTCTTCTAAGGTTTTATTGTGGGGCAATCATAATTTTCATGAATAGCACAGCCAGAGATTAGGACTTTCTGTGAGGTAGTGGAAGTGGGGTAATTTATGAAGTTTTAGTGGCAATAATTAAAATTGACATGCCTAAAGGTAGCTTTTTTTCCTCATAGCAGAGTGTATCTGCTTTGAACAAACCATCTGAAGATATCAAAGTATTTTAGATTAAATACACATGGATTGTAAATTGACAGTTCTTTTTAAAGTACTTTATTTTTTTAATGGAAGCATGAATGTTTTCTTGGTAATTGTTGCTCAACCATTGGGAGCTACTGCCTTGCAGTTTGTGCCCTTGATGCCCCTTGAGAATTGTTTGCAACAGAGATTGTTTTGCAGATTTATAAAGTTCTGAACTTTGCCTGAAATTGCACATCAGCTTCATTTCCTTACCGCCTTCCCGATCATTCTTGAACACCTTTGAACTGAAAACTTTAATTCTGATTAGTTTATCCTAACAGACAATTTAGAGAAGGATTGGTGTCCACGTAAACTGTGTGATGTTGAACTTGCCCCAAATGAAGAGGAAGTTGGCATTCCATAGCTGGACAGTAGCACTTGCAGCTATGGGGGCGCCGGAGCTGAGCCAAGCAGGCCTGCTCAGAAGAGACTTGGGATTTGGGCTTTTTAAGAACTCATGTTACAAACCTGCTCCCTGTGTTGCAGGCTTAAACCCAAGTGGCTTTTAAAGATCAGCTGTGATTAATAGTAGTCAGTTTGAAGGCAGAGTCATCAGTTTAAAATTTAGCTCAACAAATAGTGGCTTGCTTGGTAGTGCCTGTGTTTAACATTATTTTTGAAAAAAAAAAGTCATGGAAGGTAGAGGAAAGGAGAACGTTTTGATTGTTTTCTGATTTATTGATCTCTCCCTTGGATCATCACCAAGACTGTTAACTAGTTCCCAGAATGTTGTGGGTTGAGCTTCTGTGCTGTGATGTGGTTTTTTTTTTTTTTTAGTGGGGAGATAACAGTATTTCATGTCTCATTTAAAATCAGCTACTGTCCTTTGTCAATGACTAATTTGATATTTTCTCTTTTCGTTCTCTGTTCCCTCTTCTATGAACATTCACATGTGTATACACACAGTGTACACACCCACACACACACAAATCAGTTTATCTGAACTTAAACTTAAAAGTATTTAATGCTGCTTGCAAACCTATTTTACTACTGTTAATATTTTAATTATTACTCTCCCAAAACAGAAAAAAAACAAGTAGAGAAATTTCGCCTTCAAATTTCAACATTCACGTATTTTTCTATCTCTGTATGCACTAATTTTTAAAACTTTGCTGTAATCATATATAAATATAATTCTGTATCATCTTTTTTCATTTTTTAAAAATGTTGCTTCATAGTCTGTTTTTATTTTAAATGGTCACATGACATCTTATTAGCTTAACCATTTACATATTGTTACATATCCTGTTTCTGCCATTTGGGGCCTATAGTAGACATTTTTGGGCATATGATGATTTCATTCGGGGAAATGATTCTTAATCTGAAAATAAGTAGACTTAATAGGTCAAAGAATATGGATGTTTTTATGGCTTGACACATATTGCCAAGTTGCTTTCCATAAAAGCTGTACTAATTTACAATATCCCCCATACCCTAGGGCGTGATGTACCTATTTCATTTTCTTACCAGCTTTAGGAACTGTCATTAAAAGAATATATATTTTTGAAGTTATTGCATATAAAATGTATCTCATTTAAATATATGAATATCTTCTGTGAGGAAGGTCATTATAATTATGTATCCTTTGAGTTTCTGAATCCATTATAAAAATTGATGACCAGATAGTTCTCTTGGAGTAATATGATCCTCAAGTGAACCATGAGCATAAAAATATGTTGCATTTTATATTTTTTATTGGAATTTTACATTTATTTGCTACTAATAATAAACCTCATGCTGTTTCTTTACAGGAAATGAGAGTTAAGTCCACTTTTGCATCTGAACATTTCTCAATAGTGTCCTTTGGAATTTACTTTTGGTGTTTAATTTGACACTGAATTTGGAATTGGTTGGAAAGAAAACGGTTTTCTTACCTTTCTTGTATGAATTTTCTATATGAACTTAAGGCAGGGGTTCACTTGGATCAATAGTTTTTAAACCAGAATGTGCATCACAGTCACCTAGAGTGCTTGAGACGCAGATTCCTGGGGCCCCGCCCTAGCATTTCTGATTTGGTAGTTCTAGGGATACAAAATGTGATACTGAGGCTCCCATCCAAATACACACTAGGGTTTTTTTTTTAAAAAAGGTAGTGTACCCAGATTGAATAGACAAACACCAGTTTGGCTGGACACCTTAGCGTGATGTGCTTCTGTCTTCCTTGCTGTGGTTCTCCTAGGGCCATTGCACTGCACGCAGAAGACGACTATGTGAAGAGTGCCCTCCGGAGCTGTGTGGGGGCTTGTGCTGGGTCTGTGGGAGGCAGTGAAATGGAATCACTAGCAATCCAAGGTCTGACGTCATTCTCTCCGACTCGATGACATACATCAGTTTCATTATTTAAAAAAAGAAATGATAATATCTACTTTAAAGGGTTATGGTGATTAAATGAGGTTGTGTATGTAAAGCACCTCATGTATGTCTGGTATATGGAAGGTGCTTTGGTATGGGTTCCTTTCCATGGAAGATGAGTGATGAAGGCCACTCAGGAGATTGTAGATCTCAATGGCCATCTCCCGCCTCTTGTTATGCTACCTCTTGGCCCTGGTACATTTGTTTCCCCTCTTTACAGCCCACAGGAAGGCTCTGTGGACCTCTCTTGTTTCACTGTGACTAGCTTTGATTATTTTTTGATGAAATCCGGTGTTTAAATGTGTCAAAAACCATTTGAATCTCATAGAAAAATCCTTGCTGGCCAAACTGTGCCTCTTATGGGTGGGGACTAGGACTTATTTGTTAGAATAAGCTTATATTTGGTGCACTTACTTTGAAAAAAGAGCCTCTTTTAATAAATCTTTGAGCCAGCCAGAGAGCTGTTTGTGCTTCTGCTCCTAAGTGCAATGGGGCTTGTGTATGGAAACCATGACAACTCTCATTTTTGTCAGCAACTCAATATCCAACATGTTTCATGATGTTAATTATCTGCTTTTGTATGTATTAAGGTTTGAATAAGAGGATGAATCATATTAGGGCCAATTTTTCATATTCATTAAAGTAATTTCAGTTTTTTTAAAAAAATACTTACGATATAGTGACTGGGGGCAGGAATATGGAAGTGGGGTGGGAGGGAAGAATTATTTTCCCCCTGACTTCCTGGAACTTCATGTCCCTGATTCAGAGATCCAGAACAGAGGAGAGTAGTCAGTTAACCTCGTGAAAAAGTAAATCGAAGACTGCAAACTTTATTGGCTGCTGTTCACTCACTAATACTCTCTTTTCCTTGACACACCTCTAAAAGCAGTCCTCCACCAAGACAAAAATCTGTATCCTAAGCCTTGTAACAGCCGCAGCATTCAGTGACTGACATATTTTTCTCAAGAAGCCTTTCTTCATAGCTACCAAATGTTCGGAACTCCTGTGGTGCCCCTCTCTTTCTCAGTTTTGGAGGTATGCAAGCTCTAAGACTATCTTGTTCATAGTTTAACTCAGGGAATAGCCATGTAGCATCTCTAGGCTTTTTGCCCTCTCCTTTGGCAACTTACTGTAATATTGACACATGTTTTTAACAGGTTCCAACTACACAGTAATCTGTAAACCATTTACTTTTGCTGTTACATCAATGAGAATTCTAGCAATAGAAATTAATTTCATAATTTTAACAGATTCCTGAGAATGTAGTTAGTTTGAACATTGAATAATGTACATGGTTCTGTATGCTCATGAATTACAGTGAGGTAGAGGGGCAGGACACAGCTGTCATAGCATGTACTTTACCTAGCATGGGACAAGGCTGTCTTTCCAACTCCTGCTTTCAGGAAGAAGTGCTTGCCGTGAGTTACAGGAATGCCGGAGGTACTGATTCTCATAACCCTCTGGCAGTGAGGCAGGGCCAAGGGGCCAGAACTCAGGCTGTCATCCCCTCTGCCATGAGCAGCCTCATTCATTTATCCATTAGTCATGTTTTATCTGTGCCATGGCATGAGAAATATCTCAAAGCCCTCTTGCAAGGTATGTTAGGTGAAGTAACACAAATATTGGATATACCTTTTTGAATCCTGTCTCACCAGGAAGAACAATGCCCTTCTGTAAACTCAGTGTTTCCCAGAATTGATTGATTGTTTCATTCATTCATTCATTCATTCTACCCTCATCATTTTTTCCATATCCAAATGCTACTTCATGCCATCATTTACAGAATCTTTTCCTTCAAATTGGCTAACTCTTTTCCAACTTAATTTTGTTTTGAAAGGAAATTATTATCACTGCTGGAAATGGAAAACATAAAATGGAAGGTGACTATGAAAATAAATATGTAATTAATGAGATGAAAAAGTTTAGTTCATGAACCACATCAAATTTTCTCATATGCCACACCTTAAGGAAACACTGTATTCACTTATAGTCCTCTCAGATGCCAAATATGGGCCATTTTTTTCCCCTCTAAAATAGCTTTACTTCTAATGTTCTGTTCTCTGAAGGATTTCAGCACTTCTGTAGGAGTTAATTGTTAAAAATAGCTCTCTGTATGGATATTCATGCCAGAGACTCTGTCCTCATTACCTGGATATCTGATGTGACTACCCAAGTTGGAGGATTATGAAGAGAGTTTTTAAGGAGAAGCAGGCATACTGTGGCATGAGATGCAAGGAGACAAAGAATTGTCTTTCATTATCCCATGGGTGGCTGGTTGGGGAGAATTCTAGAATATGAACAGGGAATTGGATTCCAGTTTAACTTTACCATTAATTAGCTGTGAATCTGAAAAGTACTTTTTCCAATGTGGTCCTCAGTTTCTTTTGAAGGAAAGGAAGGATGGAATTCTCATGATTCTAACATCCCATTATTTTCTCTTTACCTTACCTTTGGATAATTCAAAGCATACAAGGTCCACAGTTTCTTACCTGCAACTGAGAAGTCCCCAAAACTTTGAAACCGAAAAGCTTTTTCATAACTTATTTGACAGAACATCTAACCTGAACTCATGTGATAGACAAATGTGACTTGAATGGACATGAGTCAGTGTATAACGTTTATTCATCTATGTAGTGTGACTGGTCATATATTTTGCTGAAGAAATATATTTGGTCATGGGGATACTCCTCAGATTTTGCTGGGGATGTCACATAAAATATAGAGTATGCTTCTTACTACCTTTATAAAATGTGAAAAGTTCCAAATTTGGCAAATGCATCTAACCTTGAGAGCTTTGAAAAAGGACTGTGGACATATATAATCGACATTTATTTGTGTATTTAGTGTCTGTAATACACTAGGCGTTGTGTTAGGCTCTGGGGAAGCACTGGAGCAGAACAACCCCCAGAAAATCCAGTTAAAAGGTGCTCACATTCTTGTTGAAGAGTCAAATTATGATAAATAAATGGATCAAGTCACTATAGTTGAGGTATATAGGAAGGTGACTGAGTGTGGAGGTGAGGGCACTGAACTTTTTCTAGGCCCCTGTGTTGTGGTAGCAGGATGGGACAGTCTTCTCAGAAAAGGAGAAGCATGAACTGAGTCATCCATGGGTTGAGTAAGAGCATAGTTGGACAAGCTTGGGAGGATGTGAGTTGCAGGTGGGAATGAGAAATTGATATGCCAGACAAACGGTAGAGCTGAAGGATGCCATAAAGGTGCCCTATTGATGAAACTACAAGTAATTCTGATGTGGCTGATGTCCAGGTGTGTGAAGGACAGTGGTGGGGATTGGACTTCAGTGGGGAAGGGGTGTGCTCCCGTGGATAGCACTGATGGAATACATGCAGAAGAGGGGCACAGTGAGCTCTTTTCTCAGCTTTCTCCTACAGATCCCACTGAGGGTAGTGGGATAGGATGGAGGTTGGCAGGGGAGGCCTGAAGCAGAGAGACCTGTGGGTCCCACTTGCAGCTGTCAAGTGGAAAGAAGGTAAGTGTCTAGTTCAGGACCTTGGGGGCAAGATCTTGAGGAAGGACTTGTTTCTGGACATTTGAGAGGCAACTGGCATTTCATGCTTTTCCAAGTGCATGTCTAGGACGTATTTGATCTGCATGTCAGCTTTGTGGTATGTATTTTAAAGATGTTAGAAAACTAAGGCCTGGCAGCTAAGGGGTTGACTTAGAGCCATATAGTAAACTAATGGGAGGGATATTGGTTGATGAAGATAGGCTTACCCCCCAAAAAGAGAAAACTTTCAACTAGACATATGCCCAGGAAAAAACTATTGTATAAATCAGACACCCCTGCCAAAAGTTGTGGGGGAGTAGGTTATGAATAATGTTTCTGATTTCTTTCTCGTGGCCCTTTGAGTCATGCTGGCCGCCTTACATGGGAGGCGAGGCCTGGCTCAGTCTGTTCCGTCCCTGGCCACCATTTAAGAGCGCCTCTCCCCCTGCCTTCCTGTGTCGTTTGTTGTTTGTACTGCTCATTTGGCACTTGAAGTGCTTTGTATTTTTAGTTACTTGCCTGAATTCATGCTGTGCTCTTTGCTGGCTCACGATTTGGCAGTTGCTTCTTGGGTGCTGCCTCTAAAGGACTTAGAGTTCACTTTTTTGCCTGGCTACCCTGATTGTCTCTTTCTGGCATAAATGAGGCACTGTTGTAAGTCAGTCACTTCCTAACTTGACAACATGTGTCACCTTGCAGCCTGGCCTCACCTCCTGCCTGTCCCCTTCTTCTCCCCTGGCTCTCCTGCCACCACACGCACCCATTTCAGCCCCAGAGAATTTCTATCTCTCCAGCATCAGAGGATGGTTTGTCAGTTCTTGTCCTTGCCCCATAGCCTCCCTCTGCCTGGAATGCACCCACTCAGTGGGGGTTTCTCTTTGCTGTCATCTTTTCTGCCTTGCAAACTCTTGATCTTTCTATTCTGCCTATGCCCCACTTGCTTCCTGGAAAGCTTACCTGTGCTTCCACAGCACCCAGTTTGTATAGGGGGACTTGGGTACCATGGAGGTGTTTTCTCCTCTGAGCACTGCCAAGTCCCTCTGTCCCTCCCACCCTCTTATCTGTGCTCTTCCCTCTAATGCTAGTCTGTCACTATTTTTTCTTCCACTTTTCTCATTATTCTGCTCTTCATCCGCAACACTGCATCTTTTTTGATTTTTTTATCTCTCCTACCAAGCAGTCTCTGGCACACACAGCTAATCAAAATGGTCATTGAGTCAATTTAGGATTTCCCAAGTGAAAGTAGAAGGAGAATTTCTGATCTAGTTTTGCCTTTCAAGATATAAAGCCAATGGGTGAAAAAAGATTTTGAGATTCTTCTTGACAAGATTTCCATTATCTTAGAGAAAAAGAGATTTGTCCTGCTCTTACACTAGATGTTGACTTCCTTGGAAAACAAGAGCATGTCTTATACTTTTGTCACTCTCAGCGTTTAATATGGCATCCCACGACAGTAGTAATGCACTTCCAACTGATTTATTGCTTTCCTTGATCAGAGGGAGTTCCAAGTGACTGTTAGACCTTAATCGTAGGTTTATTTTATTTTGGAGAAGTATGGCCAGCATCAGGTGAAAACAATCAACAGTTGGCCAATGGTTGAAGTAAAAGAAACTTGACTAAATCCCAGGTATAATCAATTAAATGGTCTTTTAAAAAACTTGACTCCTTTTGTTAAAACATGGAGGCATTTAATAACATTAAAACACGGGAAACAGAAACACAGGGCAAACTTCAGCTTTGCCTAGTGAAATTCATTGGTATCACCAGATCTTATGTTTTAAAAATCCAGCCATGCTTTGTTTTCCTTTGCATGTATAGAAAACTTCCAACGTTGTGTTACTGTTCACATTCATATAACCCTTTCTAAGCTCAACAGGTAAATTACTTCAAGCAGATGGCTAGATTTTTAATTATTAAACCAGGCTGTTAAATATATTCTCTTTCAGAAAAATTGAGAGTTGGTGAAGGGCATGTCTTAACTGTTTTCTGTAAATTCTTGTGACCCTAGAAAACGTATAAAATAACTCTTCAGGTCCATGTTCAGCTTTATTTTAGGTGATGTCTGTTAGTACTGAAAATAATTAAAAGATTTTTGTTTGAATGCTTTCTGGGATCTTTACAGGAGAAGAAGGGCCTCTAAGATGAGGTGATTCCAAGGCTTGTGAGAGCAGCAGTTTATACCCAGTATTATCTCTTTATGATTTGCCAGGAAAGGTTTTAATCCACTGACTGATATGCATTACAAATGCAGTTACACAATGTGGGTAAGTTATTTGGAATGAATTTGGAATTAATTTTTTTTTTTTTTTTTTTTTTTGGAGACAGAGTCTCACTCTGTTTCCCAGGCTGGAATGCAGTGGTGCGATCTTGGCTCATTGCAACATCTGCCTCCTGGGTTCAGGTGAATCTCATGCCTTAGCCTCCTGAGTAACTGGGACTACAGGCACACGCCACCACACCCAGCTAATTTTTGTATTTTTAGTAGAGATGAGATCTTGCCATGTTGCTCAGGCTGCTCTCGAACCCCCAACCTCAAGTGATCCGCCCACCTTGGCCTCCCAAAGTGCTGGGATTACAGCGTAAGCCACTGCACCCAGCCTAGATTTTAAAAAAAATACAATTTAGACTAGTTTCCATGTCAAATACAAACCTTTATTTAGTCAAATTTGTGAAGTTTTAAAAAGATCTATAGTATTTCTTGAACACATGCTCCTTGTTATATCTAATCTTTGGTATAAATGGTTTGTATTTGTATGGAATTTGTGAGAATGGATTCCCACTGTTGAGTAATTTCTATAATAAATGAAAAGAGAATTGAAGCTTTTCAGGTGGCTTGTAGAAACTAGAACAACTGAATTACAACTTTTATCACAGTCTCCTTCTGTCCCCAACAACTTCTTAGGTATTTAGGAATAGAAGGAAGTCACATGGAGGAAGGAAAGAGAGCAGTAAACCAAGTTATCTAATGACCTCATTGTTTGAAGCCTTTGTTGAGGGAAAGGAAATAATGGATGTCTTGGTTTTATTTCTATGAAGGAGAAGAATCCATTTTCTAATTCCATATAATGAAGTTTAAAATTTTCTGATTAAAGTAAGGAATCAATGTAATTTTGCTGGAAAAGAAAAGGTTTCAGGCCATTGGAAATTATGCAGGGGCAAAAGCTGAAATTAGCTACTTTTCATATTTGCTTTCAGGCAAAGGAAGAGTTCATTATCTATCCTTCTTCTCTGCCTTCCCATGTGGCTATCCTCTTTAGATTTTATTTTGTGCCTTCAATATGATAGTGAAAAATAGAGCCATCAGTCAGACAGCTGTGCCTGGCAGTTAGCGGGTACTCAGTACATGTAGAACGAATGAATGAGGAAATGAGTATTTTTTGTTATATTATTTGCATCCCTCCTAATGAAAGAGATTAATTTATAACAGTGTTTTTCTTAACAAAAGACTTTTATAACCAAAAAGAGGGCATTTCGATGATGGTCTTAGTTTATTTATCCCTAGCTCTAGATTGTGGACAACTTTTTATTTCTATTGATGGTTTGGAATCACTAGATTCATGTATTTTTCCATAGGTGGCTTCGGTGTCTTTGATCACCGAAGGAATTTTTGTCCTACGTCTCTAGTGCCCTGTTGGGCAATTCAGAGCTATTAATATACGCTGTTGGAGAATTTTGCTAATAGTTATCATTACATGAGAAGTTTTCACGTATTTTCTTCTAACAATTATCCTTCTAATACCCTGCAGGGTGTCTGTTTATTGCCTTTTTCTTCACCTATTTTAGGACCTACTTGTAGCTTCCAGGACTGCCCTGAAGTATGAGGAAGGTGATTAGTATTTTCTTCCGTCACATTATAACCTGTGACACCCACAATGAAACCTTGGGGGAAACTGTATTCTCTTGCTAACCCAACATAATTCTTGTCCTTATGTGCAGGTATAGTGGAGGATTACAAGCCACCATTCTACGATGTGGTTCCCAATGACCCAAGTTTTGAAGATATGAGGAAAGTAGTCTGTGTGGATCAACAGAGGCCAAACATACCCAACAGATGGTTCTCAGACCCGGTGAGAGTGCCAGTTTCTCAGTTTTAGAGCTCTCTTCCATTATTTGCTCTTTGTTTCCCTTTGAGTTTCAACTGCTATAGCCTCTGAGTGATCTGCCCTGTGTATCTGGTGTTTTCTCTTCCTATTTTATGTAAAGGATTTAGATCTAGTAGAGTAAGTTCAGAAAAATACTCTCATTCTTGAGGAAGCCATATTTGATAGGGGTTGCTAGTGAATAACAATATTCGTAAGAATTTCTATGAATGAGCAGCTCCAGAAATCGGGAGACTCATGACTACTGCTCCTAGCCCTAAGACTGAAGTTTCATGTGTAAACCAAGAGACTTGAAGTGAAGCTTTTAACCTCCCTTCCATCTCTGCATGTGTGAAATCCCAAACACAAGCTGCTGACTGCTGAAGATCCTGTATTGCTACTTGTAAGTAGTAGCAGATATAAAACAATGAGATATTGTCCTATTTGGAAATTTCAGGATTATCTCTAATACTAACGTACTACTTCTTTTAGCACCCATAAAATCATTAAGGGGTCCAATCTGGCCTATGTCGTTTACCTGATAAAGTAAATTGGCAGCATTAAGAGTCCAAAGGACAGAGTTTCTGAAAATCCACGAGTGGCTTCTTTATCAGTGGTTAAAGCTTGAATATTTGTTTAAAGAAGATGACAGTAACATAACTCTCATTTCACAAGACCTCTGAGTTGTTAAAAAGAGTTGACATGATTATCAGTCCAGCTTCCAGAGCCACTAAAAAGCCAGTTTGTTATTGTGGTGTTTGTTCTTTCTCTTCTCAGACATTAACCTCTCTGGCCAAACTAATGAAAGAATGCTGGTATCAGAATCCATCCGCAAGACTCACAGCACTGCGTATCAAAAAGACTCTGACCAAAATTGATAATTCCCTCGACAAATTGAAAACTGACTGTTGACATTTTCATAGTGTCAAGAAGGAAGATTTGACGTTGTTGTCATTGTCCAGCTGGGACCTAATGCTGGCCTGACTGGTTGTCAGAACAGAATCCATCTGTCTCCCTCCCCAAAAGGCTGCTTTCACAAGGCAGACATCATACCCAGCCATGTGTTGGGGAGACATCAAAACCACCTTAACCTCTCTCGATGACTGTGAACTGGGCATTTCACGAACTGTTCACACTGCAGAGACTAATGTTGGACAGACACTGTTGCAAAGGTAGGGACTGGAGGAACACAGAGAAATCCTAAAAGAGATCTGGGCATTAAGACAGTGGCTTTGCATAGCTTTCACAAGTCTCCTAGACACTCCCCACGGGAAACTCAAGGAGGTGGTGAATTTTTAATCAGCAATATTGCCTGTGCTTCTCTTCTTTATTGCACTAGGAATTCTTTGCATTCCTTACTTGCACTGTTACTCTTAATTTTAAAGACCCAACTTGCCAAAACGTTGGCTGCGTACTCCACTGGTCTGTCTTTGGATAATAGGAATTCAATTTGGCAAAACAAAATGTAATGTCAGACTTTGCTGCATTTTACACACGTGCTGATGTTTACAATGATGCCGAACATTAGGAATTGTTTATACACAACTTTGCAAATTATTTATTACTTGTGCACTTAGTAGTTTTTACAAAACTGCTTTGTGCATATGTTAAAGCTTATTTTTATGTGGTCTTATGATTTTGTTACCGAAATGTTTTTAACACTATACTCTAAAATGGACATTTTCTTTTATTATCAGTTAAATTCACATTTTAAGTGCTTCACATTTGTATGTGTGTAGACTGTAACTTTTTTTCGGTTCATATGCAGAACGTATTTAGCCATTACCCACGTGACACCACCGAATATATTACTGATTTAGAAGCAAAGATTTCAGTAGAATTTTAGTCCTGAACGCTACGGGGAAAATGCATTTTCTTCAGAATTATCCATTATGTGCATTTAAACTCTGCCAGAAAAAAAAATAACTATTTTGTTTTAATCTACTTTTTGTATTTAGTAGTTATTTGTATAAATTAAATAAACTGTTTTCAAGTCAAACAGTGAAATTGTTTTTCAAAATATAAAAAAGATCTGTGTAACATTACGCATTTTCTTATGGGAGCAATAGAAGCACAAAACTAATTTGTAAATTGAATTTGCTTTTAAAGTCTGTTAATGAACTTACATAAGATATCATAAGGATGTCTTACAGCTTGAATTTGATATAAGAAAACTTGTTTCTTCCCTTGGCTGTGATTATTTTTTTTCAGTCGGTTTCTCCAGCTGTGAGGTGAGGGTAACAGATCTCTCTGACCTGGCTTTCTCACAGGGAGTTGTGAGTGTACCTGGGAAGGAGGATGTTAGAGCAGTTTGTTTCGTGTAAGGTTCCATGTGAGTGTAAAGTGTTTTCTGCATTCCACCTTGCTGCTTGGGAGAGTCCATTCTTGGTTTTTTCACTTCTTGTACACAAGATTAAAAAGGTAGAGTTAACAGTAGCCTAATAAGAGGGGTGAACATGCTGGAATGTCTTCCAGAGGTAAGTTAATAACTTCATTAGGATGCATTTACTTGGAGGGTATTAGAATCGCATTTTTTAAAATTAAAAATTAAAATTTTAATTTGTATTACAGATAACATAACATTTACTAATTTTTAAGTGTACATTAAATGCATTCACCTTGTTGTACTATAATCACCATCATCTATCCACAGAACTCACGTGAAACTGAAACTATATCTGTCAAACAATTAACTCACCATTCCTCCCTCCTTGGTCCCTGGCAGCCATTATTCTACTCTGTGTCTCTATGAGTTTGATTACTCTAAGCACCTCATGGAATCATGCAGTATTTGTCCTTTTGTGAGACTGGTTTATTTTACTTAATGTTATATCTTCAAGGTTCATCCGTGTTGTTGCATGTGTTCGAATTTCCTTCCTTTTTCAGGCTGAATATTATGTATAAAAACTGTTCATCCATCCACTGAGGGACACTTGAGTTGCTTCCATCTTTTGGCTTTTGTGAATAATGCAGCCATGAACATGAGTGTGCAAATGCCTCTTTGAGTTCCTACTTTCTGTTCTTTTGGGTATATGCTCAGACGTGGAATGGCATTAGGTTTAACTTTTATTAAAATAGTACATGCTTACATCAAAGTATACATATATAAAAGTGTACAACCTGATGAGTTTTTATGAATATGTTACATCCATGGAAACAGCACCCAGATGAAGAAGCAGAGCGTGCCAGAAATCTCCCTCTTGCTGCCACCACACTCTCCAGCCCCAAGAGTAACCACCTTCCTGACTGCTAAGAACATTGATCATATTCATTTCTTACTGAACACTTTATAAGTGGAATCATACGGGATGTATGCATGCAGGAGTGCACTCTGGGTGATAGGATCAAGTGTATGTTAGGCTTTAGTAGATGTTACCAAACCATCTTCTTCACAAAGGGTTATTCAGTGTTTATTCTCATTAGCTGCCTGCAAGAGTTCTGGTTCTCTGTCTTCAACAGTACTTAGTATGTTCTTTTTCATTTTATTCATTCTGTTGAGTATTCTGTTGAGTATGCATATTTCAGCAAAACAAAGACACAAAGGGGAGAGAGTGAATAACTGATTCTATTTAAAGAGCTCTTGCCATTCCCCTCAAGCGAGTCTTTTTGTAGAGACTTGCCTCCTCCATCCTGCTTCCTATTCTGTCAGCCTCACCCTAGCCTCCCTTCTTAACCCTGGCAGCAGACGATTTTGGCAGTAGCAGTAGGTGAATCTAGTTTGCAGTTGTTCTAAAATTTGCAGAAGCAGCTTTCTTGTGCCCTTACCTCAGAGATGCCATTATCGACTGACCAGGGTTCACACCTCAGAGGGCTGCCCTGCTCCCAGACTTAGAAACAAGAGTACCAGCTCAACAGTACCTCCTCAGAGGGCCAAGGGGTCAGCTCTCTGGGTGCGCCCCCTTTAAACCTCAAAGTTCTGTTAATTCCAGCAACTTCCCTTTTTTCCTTTAGCCTCGGTGTAGCAGTATATTAGTCCATTCTCATGCTGCTATAAGGATACACCCAAGACTTGGTAATTTATAAAGGAAAGAGGTTTAATTTACTTGCAGTTCAGCATGGCTAGGGAGGCCTCAGGAAACTTACAATCATGGCAGAAGGGGAAGCAAACACATCCTCCTTCACGTGGTGGCAGGGAGAGGAAAACTGAGCAAAGCAGGAAACTGCTTATAAAACCATCAGATCTTGTGAGAACTTACTGTCATGAGAATAGCATGGGGGAAACCACTCTCATGATTCAATTACCTCCCACCGGGTCCCTCCCATGACACATGGGGATTATAATTGTTATGGAAACTACAATTGAAGATGAGATTTGGGTGGGGACACAGCCAAATCATACCAAGTCACTGTCTCTAGTTGATTCCTCTGTGGTACTTTTTGTTTTTTGTGATGGAGTCTTACTCTTTTGCCCAGGCTGCAGTGCAGTTCTGTGATCACAGCTCACTGCAGCTTCAAACTGGGTTCAAGTGATCCTCCCATCTCAGCCTCCCAAGTAGCTGGCACTATAGGCATGCACCTCTATGCCCAGCTATGTTGATGCTACTTTAATGTTGTCTTTTTGGACTTTTTAGTTACCTAATTAATAATTTGTTATTCCTAGTCAACTATTCTCTCTACTAAAAAATAACAAAAAACTGATGTAGTATCTGTCACCTGACTGGACTTGGGCTGATGGAAGCATTATCCCATTGTCTCTTTTGTGATACTTTTTTACGTACGTAGAACAGACGTTACATCCCCAATTTACACACCAGAAAACCGAGGCAGTGATAAAGTGTGATTGTTCAGCTAATTAGTAGCAGAACTAAAATCGGATCATTATTTTTAGGCTAGAGCTCTCTCAGTTACCTGTGACTCCTTCACCCCTTTCCCCACCCTTGCCTTTCAGTTGATATATCTCC
The DNA here is from genome assembly GCA_963573385.1 of Cacajao melanocephalus. Lineage (NCBI taxonomy): Eukaryota > Metazoa > Chordata > Mammalia > Primates > Pitheciidae > Cacajao > Cacajao melanocephalus. The sequence goes on from CAUYLG010002605.1 coordinate 41,629, forward strand.
CTAGGATAAAGACTAAAAAAGAAAGGGCATTTGGCCTGACATTTGTTGTTTTATTTCTTAACATGTTTATATTTCACAGGAAGATCAAGTGACAAGTCCTGGCCAAATCTCTTATTTTCCAGAGTATTTGCTCCTCAACAAGAAAGGATGATCTTCTTGTCTCCTCTCACCCCATCCCAAAATAATTTCTTCACTGAAACTAGAATGCCCTGAAGGACTCTCTCAATTGCTACAGGCCTATGTTACATGTGAGCACCTCTTTGGCCATCAAGCTTTCTTTTCAAAACGTTCTGACTCTTCTTATTCTCCTTCTGCCAGGGACTCAGGACACAGTAGAGTTGTCCCTCGGCGGAGCTTGGTCCCAGGACACCAGTTGATGCACACTCAAGTCCCACAGTTGGCCTTGCAGAACCCTTGCGTAGGAAATGTTGGCCCTCCCTGTATGCAGGTTTTGCATCCTGCAAATACTGTGTTTTTGATTGAATTGGTGAATATAAGTGGACTTGTGTAGTTAAACTTGTGCTGTTTAAGGGTCAACTGTATTTCAAAACCTAATTAATTCACATTTTTAGGAGTATCCTATTGTGCAAGACCTATTCTCTAGAGTGTGACCTGCTGCAGTGACATTTTGACAGTTTCCATTACCGAATCACCCTGAATAACTGTTCCCTCCCTATGCAACCCTCTCTTATTGGGTCAGATCACTAAAGTTGCTTGGAAACGCCTCAGCTTGGAATTTAAAGTACATCCATGATTCACTTATTTGACAAATTTTAGTGTCTAGTACCAGAGAGGAGAGGCTTTTGTCCTGTCCTTCCTCTCACACTGGTGACCCTGTTTGCTTGGCTTTGTTAAATCCCTTTGTTTATTCTGCTGGTCTTATATATTTTTGTTGTGTCTTGCCCATTAGATGGTTATTAATCATAATACTTACAATGCTAATAGTTAATGTTTACTGAGCATTTACTACATGCTGGATTATTTGCTAACTGTTGGACAGGCACTCCTCACAGAAACACTAGGAGGTAGGTAATATTATTTTTATTTTACATTTAGAGAAACAGGCTTGTGGATGTCACAATAGTGTCCATCACACAACCAATAAAACAGTTGAGTTTGGATTTGAGCCCACGTAGACTATTCTAGCACCTGGACTCTTAATTAATATGCTATAAGCTGTTACTTGTTAAAAGATATTACATATTTTTTTCTGCTTTTTTGCAAAAAATGTTGTTATTGACTTCTTTTCAATAGAATATGCATACTGCATGGCTGTGTTATGAGTTGGGAGAGGTTGGGTTTCTTTTTCCAGCAAATGATCTTTTCCTCTTATTTAGTTTCAGTTTTTTTAGAAATGAATTCAGGATACCAATTTACATGCCAGATATGAAGTCAGTTGTTGAAAAAATGCCTAGAAAAAAGTATCCAGTTATACCAAAATATTTAACATGATTATCTTTGAGTGGTGTTGCTCTGTGTTATTTCTTCATATCTTCTGTAGTTTCCATCTTTCTAAAATGAGAATGTATTTTGAAGTGTTGAAGGAATGGCAGTTTTGTGCTGATTTGGGAGGTCAGGTGGTCTGCTAATTACCAGGTGACTTGAGTGGCTAATAATTATTCTAGTGGATTGGTAATTTTCACTTTTTTCTAAGTTATACATGTCATCCTTTAAAAAGAGAAAGCGTTCTACAGGGTTTATAATAAACAGTGATCCTGTGCTATTTTTCACTTTCATTTTCCCCCTCCCAGTAGCAACCATTTTCTAATTTTTTTTTTTAATTATACTTTAAGTTCTGGGGTGTATGTGCAGAACATGCAGGTTTGGTACATAGGTATACACATGCCATGATGGTTTGCTGCGCCCATCAACCCATCATCTATATTAGGCATTTCTCCTAATACTATCCTTCCCCTAATCTCCCACTCCCTGACAGGCCCTGATGTGTGATGTTCCCCTTCCTGTGTCCATGTGTTCACATTATTCAACTCCCACTTATGAGTGAGAACATATGGTGTTTGGTTTTCTGTCCCTGTGTTAGTTTGCTGAGAATGATGGCTTCCAGCTTCATCCATTCCCTGCGAAGGACATGAACTCATCCTTTTTTTATGGCTGCATAGTATTTCATGATGTATATGTGCCACGTTTTCTTTATCCAGTCTATCATTGGTGGGCATTTGGGTTGGTTCTAAGTCTTTGCTATTTTGAATAGTGCCACAATAAACATATGTGTGCATGTGTCTTTATAGTAGAATGATTTATAATCCTTTGGATATATATCCAGTAATGGGATCGCTGGGTCAGTTGATACTTCTGGTTCTAGATCCTTGAGGAATCACCACACTGTCTTCCAAAATGGTTGAGCTAATTTACACTCCAACAATGTAAAAGTGTTCCTGTTTCTGCACACTCTTTCCAGCATCTGTTGTTTCCTGACTTTTTAATGATTGCCATTCTAACTGGCATGAGATGGTATCTCATTGTGGTTTTGATATGCATTTCTCTAATGACAAGTGATGATGAGCTTTTATTCATATGTTTGTTGGCTGCATAAATGTCTTCTTTTGAGAAGTGTCTGTTCATATCCTTTGGCCACTTTTTGATGGGGTTTGTTTTTTTCTTGTAAATTTATTTTTGTTTTTATTTTTTTAATATATATATATTTTATTGCACTTTAGGTTCTTGGGTACATGTGCAGAACATGCAGGATTTTGCGTAGGTACGTACATGGCAATGTGGTTTGCTGCCTCCATCCCCGTCACCTATATCTGGTGTTCCAGGCGCCAGTTTAAACAGCTGCCCAGGTTTGTGTGAGTTTTTGTGTGGAGACCCGTTGCGCCGGCTGAAACAGCCATGCTGGAACCTCGTGGCACTTTTCAGCCTGGGAATCTCCTGGTCTGTGGGCAGTGAAAACTCGTTTGGAAATGCAGTGATCCCTCACCCTCTGCATTGTTCTTGCTGGGAACTGCATTCCAGAGCTGTTCCTATTCAGCTGTCTTAGATCATATACCATAAATTTGTTTTACATTTTTTGTAGATTCTGGATATTAGCTGTTTGTCAGATGGATAGATTGCAAAAATTTTCTCCCATTCTGTAGGTTGCCTGTTTACTCTGATGATAGTTTCTTTGGCTGTGCAGAAACTCTTTAGTTTAATTAGATCCCATTTGTCAATTTTGGCTTCTGTTGCCATTGCTTTTGGTGTTTTGGTCATGAAATCTTTGACCATGCCTATGTCCTGAATGGTATTGCCTAGGTTTTCTTCTAGGGTTTCTATGGGTTTGGGGTCTTACATTTAAGTCTTTAGTCCATCTTGAGTTAGTTTTTGTATAAGGTGAAAGGAATGGGTCCAGTTTCAGTTTTCTGCATATGGCTAGTCAGTTTTCCCAACACTATTTATTAAATAGGGAATTGTTTCTCCATTGCTTGTTTTTGTCAGATTTGTCAAAGGTCAGATGGTTGTAGATGTGTGGCATTATTTCTGAGTCCTCTGTTTTGTTCTGTGGGTCTATATATCTGTTTTGGTACCAATACCATGCTTTTTTGGTTACTGTAGCCTTATAGTATAATTTGAAGTCAGGTAGCATGATGCTTCCAACTTTGTTCTTTTTGCTTTGGATTGTCTTGATTATATGGGCTCTTTTTTGATTCCATATGAAATTTAAAGTAGTTTTTTCTAATTCTGTGAAAAAAGTCAATGGTAGTTTGATGGGGATAGCATTGAATCTATAAATTACTTTGGGCAGTATGGCCATTTTCATGATATTTATTCTTTCTATCCATGAGAATGGAATGTTTTTCCATTGTTTGTATCCTCTCTGATTTCCTTGAACAGTGGTTTGTAGTTCTCCTTTAAGAGGTCCTTCACATCTCTTGTAAGTTGTATTGCTAGGTATTTTATTCTCTACCTCAGTGGCACCTAAAACACCAGTAAGACATTTTCTATTTTTTAAAAGATCTCTATTGGTATCTGGCTTTGTTTTTCAAGATAGCATAAGTACCCTTCTATTTCTTTCTTTTCTTTTTTGTGAGTTGTAAACACTAATGGAGCTCTTTTACCAGCATTTTCTCACCCTCATCCTACACACATGTATACATCCTCCCTCTTATAGACTAATTGTGTTTATTCTTAGATTCGACATATCCTTACTGAGCACCTACTCTGTGCTTGGCATGGCTTTGATTGCCAAAAAAAAAAGCAGTGAACAAAACAAGGAAAAATCTCTTCTTTCATATAGCTTTACAGAGTATAATTTTGAGTTAAGTCAATGTCTGCTGTTATTTTATTGTCAGCAAGTAAATATTAATTCACTAGGGATTACATTTCCTTTCCTATACAGCATTTTGTCTTCTCTGAAGTCAACCATTTTCTTTTATTTGCAGTTGCTAAGTTTTTAGTGTACTATCATTAATTCCTGACCAAACCACTTTCCAAAGAATTCCCCTGGTAAGTTTCTATGTAGGAACACTGGTTTCTAGTATTTTTCTTATTATTTATTCTGGTATTTTATTGAAGTACATCTTCCAGTCAGTTCCTTTGTAACCTTTCAGATCTGAAAATGTTTTTATTCTACCTTCACAACTAATTAGTACTATATCCACAGTGGGATATAGAACTCTAGGTTGGACTTGTCTCTTAAACTATATCACCCAGTTTTCCCTGTTGATGGTGAAGTCTTGTGTATGTGATTATCAAATCCTTATAAGTGACGTATCTTTTCTCAGCAGAATGTTTAGGAGTTTTTCTTTGAGATAACCCTAGTTCTCTCAATCTGGAACTCCTGTTATTTGGATGTTGGACCTTCTGGGCTGATCTCCTAATTTTTAGAAAATCTTTTCTCTCTTGTTTTCCAGATCTTTATCTTTACAGTATAGCATAGATTAAGAACATTGACTCTATGAAAAGATGGTGCAGTTATAGTTATAGTCCTGTTGCTTAGTAGCTGTCTAACTTTGGGCAAGTCATTTTACTTCTTTAAGCTTTTAGTTTCTTCCTCTTTAAAATGAAGAGTAATAATAGAATAGTACCTGACTCATAGATTCGTGAGGATTGCATGAGTTAATATCTGTAAAGTGCTTGGAACAGTGCCTGGCACCTAGTAAATTCTCAATGAATATTAGCTATCATTAATATTCAGTTTTACCTTACAACATTTGTATTGTAGTTTTTATTGCTCAATATTATTGTATATTTAATAATATATGTCATTTCCTAGAATGTGATTTCTCAATAATATTTTAATTTCCAAAAGTTGTGAAAGGACCTTTTGTTTTATTATTTTTATTTTTATTGTTTTTAGAAATGGGGGTCTCGGTCTGTGATCCAGGTTGGAGTGTAGTGATGTGATCACAGCTCACTATAGCCTCAAATTCCCAGGCTCTAGTGATCCTCTCACGTCACCCTGGAGTAACTAGGACTGCTGGCATGCACCACCTCACTCGGCTAATTTTTTGTAGAAATGGGGTGTTGCCATTTTGCCCAGGTTGGTCTCAAATTCCTAGTCTCATGCAGTTCTCCTATCTTGGCCTCCCAAAGTGCTGGGCTTACAGGTGTGAGCCACCGTGCCCAGCTGTGAAAGGACTTTTTAAAAGATTCTTGTCCTTGTTACAGGATGCTAAATCTTCTCATATCCCTCTGAGAATGTCATAGATTTTTTAAAAAGCCTTCTTTAATTCCTTGTTTCCATTTCTTCAGCATTCTTCTTCTTTTTTCCCCTTTGTCTGTTTATTCTAGTTTCTGTGTTCCTTATGAGAGGAATTTCGTAACTAGGTGAGGATCCTTGACTGCTTATTCATATTTAAGGGTAAGATACTGGAAAGCTGATTGGAAAAAAGAGATATGGTCAGGTTCATTATTAACAGTAGTGTGTCTACCTATGTTTAAAAGTCTTCTGGATAGTTTTTTGTTTGTTTGTTTGTTTGTTTACTCTTTTGGCTAACTTGTTTAATTTAATCTTATTTGGTAATCATGCTTTTACCTGATAATGTGGCTCACACATAGCTGAAACTAAGAATAGGAAAAGTGTCAGTTTTGCCATGTTGTTGTTCAATTTTACTGGCATGACTAGTATTACATTTAACCTGCAGTTTCCTTGTATCAGTCTTTTTAAGTTGGTTGTCATTCTGTGATGGCTAATTTGATCAGAGATAAATATATACTTCACAGCTCCTCATAACTGAATTAAACTTAAGAGCAATTTGTTTTAGTACATTGAAAGCAAAGAATGCTTTGGAGAGGGTTGCTGTGTTAGCTCTTCTACATTTCATTCTCTCTTTTGTCTGATATATGACACAGTAAGACTATCATATTAATATTGGTAATGCTTAAAGTCTTTCTTTTTCTAGATGTAAAATATATATATATATATGTAGAAATTTATTTCTATCCCCCAGTGTATCATCTTGTACACCTCCGTGATGTATGGACCCCTAGAATCTGCATTTTGGGCACTCTCTCTCATCATCACTGGGTCAACTAATTCAGATCCTAGGCAGCCGGGAGGGTGTAGTTAGAAACTTAGCTACACATCAGGATTCTCTGGTACTAAGGACCTAAAAAATATGGATTCTTTGATAATAATATCAGATATGTCATTCTGACTAGAGCCTGGGATACTGTAATTTTTGACTCACCTTAGTGTTTGGGAGAAATGGTTGTCATCTACATGCATTTTGGAACAAGTGGTAGGGAAGGAACATTAGGTGGAATAAGGAAATTCAAGTTCAGGTATTTCCTTGCCAGGTTACTTACATGGGTAAGGCACTTGACTTCTCTTCATGTCTCCATTCAGTAAAGGGAAACGTTTGGGTGAGAAGTGATCTGGCTTAAGGCCTTTCACAGTGCTAGCATTCCGTTAGTCACCCACATGGCAGAAGTTGTTTTTTCTTTTTCCCCCAATGGGCTGAAAATTTTTTATTGGTATTAACATTTCCATTGCCCAGAATGTTTGTAACAGAAGATGATCTCTATCCTTATAAAAATGTAAAAATTGAGATCCAGAGAAAATAATCCCTAAGAGTTAACCAGTATGTCAGTCCGTAGTCAGAAATTGAGCCTAAGTTAAATTTAGTGACATCAACCTTTCGTTGCCCAATGGTAGATTTTTAAGAATTTCAATCCACAGACATTGCATATATGCCAGTATAACAGTATGAATTGACAGTAATTGGTCAAGGCAGTGATTTTTAAACAGGGCCCTAAGTAAACAAACTATGTGGAAGAGCTCAAAGAATTCTAGAAAGAAAACAAATATACAGCCCCAGAGGCTTGGGAGAGGAACGAAAATGCAAGGGTGACTATAATTAAGTTGAAAAGCAGATAAGGTGGAATTAGAGAAAGCCAGCAGTGGCAGAGAGTTTATGCTTAATGACTAGAAGTAAGCAAGAAAAATAAAGGGAAAAATTGTATATCCAACTGGGTATTGATGCAGTTTACTGGGTAATACTGGTAATACTGGGTATTGACTCTGAAGTTCAGTTACAGGCCCAATAAACTCCATAGAAACTATATTGAGGCTTCATCCTGCAGAAAGAGGCCTATAAAATACAGAAATCTGACATACAGCCAGTCTTTGAGTCTAAGTGACCCTTAACTGCTAATACATCCCAGTAGCGGATTTTTAAATTGAACAGTCAGGAAACCAAACATAACAATCTCTACCACCAATCCATTTGTTTTGATTACTGTCATTGGCCTAGAGCATCTGAAGAGAGAAATTGTGCTCTTTGACGACCATCATGACTCATAAAATTCTGTTCCCTCTCTTATCCTTTGTATCTTGTATTTCTTAGTGTACAGCAGTTGTATGAATTTTTCATTTGGTTCTTAGAAGAACTACAACTGTACTTTGAAGAAATATGAAAGACTCTGAAGAACTGCGAAGGACTTCATGCCACTGTGGTTGGGTGGTCAAGGTCATGAGATACTTAGAGGATCTCTGCAAGCAACTGCCTGCAGGAAAGCAGCTGCCTTCTTGGGATTTGCTGATTCATTTTAATTTTTTTTTTCATTTTTCTCTAGCTTCACTTCCAGCTGTCACAGACACAAGAGATGAATATCTGTTTGATCAAGAGGAAAAGAGTAAACTTTGTTGTCTCTTGTATTATTTCTCTGCATCAGGGAAAGTAGTTGCTTCCTAAACCTTCATTAGCAAGGTATCTTCTTATGAAGAAATCTGTTCTGTCCTTGCCACTGGATCCGTTTCTGCAAAGACTCTAGCAAAAAGCTCTATAGGCACAATCTAATCATATGCAAATATAAGCACATCTTAAGAAAACAGCCTAAATTTATTTCTGTGCTGCTGTTTGGCCAGGAAAAGGGGGAAATGGCATTAGGTGTAATTTGTTATTGACCACTCTCAAGAAGGTCAAAATTGGGGCAGATGCTAAGAATTTAATAAATAAAAATTTAAAACGTGCACCCTGTATGTAGACCAACATGTAAAATTTAAAAAGAAAAGACAAAGTTCTAGACACAAAACATGTAACACCTAAATTTCCTCTGTTAAAAGCATCCTTTCGGTTAGAAAATGGAAAAAAAAATCATAGGGTTTGTTTATGATGGTAAAATATAGACAACAATATATATACCCTTTTAACTCTTTGTAAGTGTACATTTCAGTGGCATTAAGTACATTCTCTATGTTGTGCAACCACTGCCATTATTTCCAGAATGTTCTTATTTGAAAGAGAAACTACCCATTAAAAAATAATTCCCCATTCCCTCTCCTCTTACCCTCAGGATCCAGTATTCTACCTTGCTTCCATGAATTTGACTATGCTAGGTACCTCATGTAAGTGGAATTACACAATATTTTCCCTTTTATGTCTGCCTTATTTCACTTAACAATGTTTTCAAGGTTTATCTATGTCATGGATATTTTCCTTTTATTAAAATTGTGGTAAAATATATGTAACATAAAAGTTGCTGTCTTAACCACTTTTAATTGTACAGTTCAGTAGTGTTAAATACATTCACATTGTTATGAAACCAATATCCAGAACTCCTTTCATCTTGAAAAAGTGAAACTTGACACTCATTAAACAACAATTCTTCATTTCCTTCTACCCCCTAGTCCCTGACAACCAGCACTCTACTTTTTCTGTTTTCATGAATTTGACTACTATAAGTATCTCACATAAGTGGAATCACAGTGTCTTTTTGTCACTGGCTTATTTCAGTTAGCATAGTGTTAACCTAAATTCATCCATGCTATAGCATATATCAGATTTTTTTTTCCTTTTTGTGGCTGAACAATATTCCATTGTATGTGTATACCACATTTTGTTTAGTCATTCTGTGGATGGATATTTGCATCATTTCCTCATTTGGGCTATTGTAAATAATGCTGACGCTAGACATTGATTGATTGATTGAGAATCTCACTCTATTGCCCAGGCTGGTGTGCAGTGTCATGATTTTGGAACACTGGAATCTCCGCCTCCCAGGTCCAAGGGATTCTTGTGCCTCAACCTCCCAAGTAGCTGGGATTACAGGTTTGTGCCACCACACCTGGCTAATTTTTGTATTTTTAGTAGAGACGGGATTTCACCATGTTGGCCAGGCTGGTCTTGAACTCCTGACCTCAAGTTATCTTCCCACCTCAGCCTCCCTAAGTGCTGAGATTATAGGCATGAGCCATGGTGCCCGGCCCTTAGACTTTTTAGAGTATATCACACACATACACTATTTAGCTCACTCTACTTCCAAATTTGTGTCCAGAGTTGCCTTTTGAATGGGGCACATTATCAATGTCACATGATATAAAAGGATTAAGTTGTGATTTGTCAGATATGATTAAGTACAGCTTTGTCTTGGTTCAAAACAAAGAAAGATATACTAAGGTTAGGAGTTTGGATGTTGTTTGAGCAGGAATACGATAATAGTGGCCATTTATTGAATATTTACCATATGGTAGGAACTGTGAATGCGCTTTATATTTTCTAATTTGATTCTCATGAATTGCCGTCTATCCTCTGTTACATATGAGAGAACAAATTCAGAGAGGTTAGGAACTTGCTGAAGATTTTACTTTTACTAAATGGCTGAGCTGAGCCTTTACTACCTGGGTCAGTTTGAGTCCAAAGCCTGTGTGCTTAAAAAAATGTACTTTCCTGTCTATCAACTGATGGTTCCTTTACATTTGTCATTTTGTAATTTGTAGAACTCAGGATAGACTGGGCAAGTTTGAAGTGAGCTATGAAAACAGAGGCTAGACTGAAAGAGGCAATTTCCTGCATTCAGAAGGCAAGGATAATTTCTATAATGTGATTCTGGCTATTTCTATGGGGGTGAGGACCCAAAGAAATCCTTAGGAATCCTCATGAATGGTTTTGGGTTGTTTAGTTTTTCTATGAGAAAACTATACATTTAATAATTCAAGATTTTCTATAGTTGGTTGTTTAACAAGAAGCTAAAACAATTTTTGTTTATAAAATAGATTTGGATGTGGATAATAGACATAAGATTTTTGGAAATTGAATGACAAAGGGTGATCTGATAATCCTAAAATAAGAAGCTGAGCAAGAGGAAAATATGATTTTCCTAGAAGAGTAACAAGGCACAAGGCATACCTGAAACCCTCCAGAAAGTGAGCAACTTCTTAAAAATCAATTTAAATGTAAAAGCTGACTGCATAGTAACTCTTATATCTTATTAAACCTGATCCTTGTTTATAAAGTTAATCAAGACTCCACGTTGAAATTTTTTCTATTTTATTTAAAAGACAAGGGCATGTGGATTTTATGCTACCTATCAGTCTTCTAGGTCTATGTTGTTCTTCTTTTTTTAAATTCTGAGATGATGTGAGAAGTTGAGAAAAAAGAACTCATCTAGATAATTCCAAGTTACCTAGAGAGCCTGAATGGTAAGTTTTAATAGTTTAAATGCTAATTTTGAAATCCAAGTGTTCTTTTTTCCTTTGTGTAGATCCATACTTTCATCTGGTGTCATTTCCTTCCTCCTTTAACATTTCTTATATTGTGCATCTGGTAATGAATTCTTCTAGCGTATGTATGTCTCAAAGTCCCAGTTTTGAAAAAAATGTTTCCACTGAGTATAGAACTTTTGGTTAACAGTTTTTCTTTCAGTACTTTAGATAAGTTGTTCCACTGTTTTTTCATTTGCATTGTTTCCTGTGAGAAATCTGCTGCCATTCTTATTTGTCTTCCTTTCTATGTAACATATCTTTTTGTCTCTCTTGTGACTGCTTTTAAGAGTGTGTTTCTTTCACTGTTTTAGACAATTTGATTATGATGTGCCTTGGTGTCAGTGTTTTGGAGTTTTATCTTTCATTTTTCTTGTACTTGGTGTTTGAGATTTTTGGAACTGAAAGTATAAGTTTTTATCAAATTTGGAACATTTTTATTATTTCTTCAAACATCTTTTTAGTTTTCCATCTTCTTTCTTTTGGGGACTTTAATTAGGGAGCACAGATATTAGGCTGCTTGAAGTTTTGCCACAGTTCACTGATAATCTGACTTTTTTTTTTTTTTAAGTTCTCTTTTCCCTCTGTTTTATTTTGGATTATTATTATTTTTTTTTTTGCTGTGTTTTCAAGTTCATTAATGTTTTTCTTCTGCTATGTCCAATTTGCCATTATCTCATTTAATGTATTTTTCATCTCACATATTGCAGGGTTTTTTTTTAAATCTTTAAAAGCTCAAATTGAGTGTTTAAAAAAATATATCTTCCATGTCTCCAATTAAAGTTTTGCCTATGTGGAATATAGTTATAATAACTTTTAATGATCTCATTATAGGTTATATATTCTTGTTTCTTTACAATCTTGGTAACGTTTTATTGGATGCCAGACATTGTGAATATTACCTTACTGGGTGCCAGATATTTTTGTATTTCTATAAATATTCCTAAACTTTGTTCTAGAATGCAATTAAGTTACTTGGGAAAGTTTGGTCCTTTTGATTCTTAAGTTTGGTCCTTTAAGATTTGTTAGGTGAGACTAGCAGTGCTCAGCCTAGTGGTAGTTATTCTCCACTACCAAGTCAAGACCGTTCTATGCAATTTAGCCAGTGCCCCATGAACAATGAGTTTTTCAACCTTAGCTGATAGAAACAAGACAGTATTCCTGGCCCTGTGTGAAGACTAAGGGCAGTTCCTTATTATCCTTTCAGTTGTTCCTTCTCCAGTTTTAGATAATTTGTATTTTCTTTTTTTTTTTTTTTTTTTTTTTTGAGATGGAGCTTCACTCTTTTTGCCCAGGCTGGAGTGCAATGGCACAATCTTGGCTCACTGCAACCTCCACCTCCTGGGTTCAAGCGATTCTCCTGCCTCAGCTTCCCAAGTAGTTGGGATTACAGGCATCCACCACAATGCACAATGTCCGGCTAATTTTTTGCATTTTTAGTAGAGACGGGGTTTTGCCATGTTGGCCAGGCTGGTCTCAAACTCCTCACCTCAGGTGATCCGCTCGCCTCGGCCTCCCAAAGTGCTGGGATTACAGGCATGAGCCACTGCACCTAACACATCTTTTCTATTTTTTTAAAATCAATCAGTGCTTGAAAATAATCCTTTTTTTAAACTTTTTTTCCTTAT
>CAUYLG010002607.1:0-14663 GCA_963573385.1 Cacajao melanocephalus
GTGTATATATTTCAAACTGATAGGCACTGAGCACACAGGGCCTCTCTTCCCATGTATGTACTGGTTGTTTGGTTTGGGTAATTATTGAATCAGAAAAATGAATTATCTGGTCATCAGAATTCAGAGTAAAATACTCATAAAATTAGTGCTATAAATAATCTGGTATACCAAGAAGCCTACTTTAGGCCACCATAATATTCAGAATCTCAACATACTAATTTAAAAATTACATGAAAAATTACAAGCAAATTATTGCTTACAGCAGAATAAAGTCACAATTTTATATCTTCTTTATAGATAGATATATTTTATATAATTTAAAGCAATGACCCTACAGCCGTATTCTTGTACTTCTGCTGTTTTAAAAGAGGTAAAAAGGAAGAAAATGGTTCTGTTTGTCCCCAGCATGAGTATGATGCCAGCTTCTAGAGGGAGGACGGTGTACGGACTCAAGGAACGCTCTCATGGAGAAGCTCTGGCCAGACCTGGCACATACAGCACGATGGCTGTTACTGCAACCAGGGCAGCCAACATGGGCATCCAGGGCCAGGGTTTCTGTGTGGAAAGAAACCAAGAGTCAATATCACATTCTCCCCTCTCTTTTCATACCTATTAACCCCTTGGTTCCAGAGAGTCCTGAATATTTAACAGAATACTGGAAAAATCTTATTTTTGCATAATAAAGTTAAAAAATAAAAAGTGAGGGAGTGCAGGTATAAGGAGAGCCATAATAGCAGGACCACCAATTTGGAAGTCTAATATATCCCAAGAAAGTCCTGGGAAGTTTTCAACTTTGTTACAGTTGAAACCTAATAGTGACTTCTAAGAAAACCTGTGGGCTCTGCCTGTTTTATTTACTCTGGTATCCATATATTCCAACATAACTGATGTATATAGACACTGTAGTATGTTTCTGCCTAAAATGTTTATTTCTTGATTAGAACCAGACTCCATGTTGGGATATTTTATTCAAGGGGATGATAGTGCTAAGGTGATAATGGTCTAGGCTTTGGTCCTCTAACTTGAAGCCACAGAAGACAAAATCAAATAGGGTTCAAGATGGAGAAGTAACATTAGGGATCTTGCCTGTCTGATAATTCTGGTAAAGACTCTGTTCAGTGTAATAAAGCCACATGATCATCTCATATGCTCTACTAACATGCATGCCAGTTAGAGGCAAGCATGGACGGGTTGTTGCCTGCTAACTTTAAGAGGGCTTTATAAGATTAACTTGCTTTGGTTGACACTTTTATTTTTACTTGTATTCTAAGAGTGTTATTGAGAAAAACTGGTTTTTCTTTTTTTCTTCTTCTTTTTTTTTTTTTAAGCTGACTATGGCAGAGAAAAACTGGTTTTTAAAGATATATTCTGAGGTTGCAGGTCAAGGCTCAGAAAGAAATGGGATACGTTTATATCCTTGCAAGTACATAACAGGGTTGAGATTGTAAGCCAATGGTTCATTAGGCTAATCTCATTTTTCTTTCATTTCCACAGCCATAGTATAAACAAGGAAAGGGTTGAAACAAAGAAAATCTATACTATGAAAAGGAAGAGGATAAGGAGGAAGGGGAAGAAAGCTGGCTGAAAACTTGAAAGAGGCAAACTCTTCATTTCTCATTTAAATCTGATTAACACTTAATTGGAAAGAGGGTACTAATATTGCAGAAATTCATAGTGTACTCCAGTTTGCTACAGATAAAGACTCAGTTAAAGGAAGCATATTAACAACTGGTTAGGTTGGAATTAACTCATGGTTAGCATTACTACAAAGTAAACAAGACAAAAAGTTATGGGATTAATTGACTGTTGAATTCATTTGTATGACACAAATACACGGCATACTAAATGAAGGGTTTGCTTCAGGTAACAAAATACCTGTGTGTTCTTGCCATGCACTATATTACAAATACGGCACAAAAAGGTGACGGGGACAAACAGACAAGGACTCAACAGTAGTGCTTGTACCTTTCTCTACCACAATGGACCGAAACACCAAAACAGGAAAGCCAGGAATAGGCCGATGAATACGGCTGGGACGGGTTGTAATATGGAAGGCTAAAGAAGGGAAGGCATATTAAAATCATTTCATGCTATGAGAATAATCAGATAAGAGGATTCAGACCCCAGTGGGGTGGGCGGTAGGGAAGAAAGACTGAAGTAATATAAGTATACCACTCAGGTTTTGAACAAACATTTTAAAGACATCTAACACAATCCTGAACGACAGACTGGGGTATGCAAGTTGGGAAACTATCAGTTTAAAAGGAACAGCTAGGCTGGGTGTGGTAGCTCATACCTGTAATCTCAGCACCTTGGGAGGCTGAGGCAGGTGGATCACCTGAGGTCAGGAGTTTGAGACTGGCCTGGCCAACATGGTGAAATGGTGTCTCTACTAAAAATACAAAAGTTAGCCGGTCATGGTGGTACACACCTGTAATCCCAGCTACTCGGGAGGCTAAGGTAGAAGAATCGCTTGAACCAGGAGGCTGAGGTTACAGTGAGCTGAGATCACGCCACTGCAATCCAGCTTGGGTGACAGAGCGAGACTCCATTTCAAAAAAAGAAAAAAAAGAAACAGCTGAAGGCAACAGGCAATGTGGGTATACTTAACACTCTAATGAAATGTAGCACATGAAGACAGAACAAGCCAGGCATGGTAGCTCATGCCTGTAATCCCAGCACTTTGGGAAGCTGAGGTGGGCAGATTGCTTAAGGCTAGGAGTTTGACATCAGCCTGTGCCACATGGCGAAACCCCGTCTCTAAAAAAAATAAATTAGTTGGGCATGGTGGCGCACATCTGTAATTCTAGCTACTTGGGAAGCTCAGGTGGGAGGATCGCTTGAGCTGGGGAGGTCAAGGCTACAGTGAGTTGAGATCATGCCACTGTACTCCAGCCTGGGTGACAGAGCAAGACCTGGTCTCCAGAAAAAAAAAAAAAAAAAACAAAAAAAACAAATAATGACCAACACTTCACCGCTAGCTGATGCTCTCTGCTTGATAGTATACATTTTTGCTCGATACCTGAAACCCACTGTTTGACAATGTACTCCCTCAGCAATGGTTAAGGGTTATTTCATCCCTCTA
The DNA here is from genome assembly GCA_963573385.1 of Cacajao melanocephalus. Lineage (NCBI taxonomy): Eukaryota > Metazoa > Chordata > Mammalia > Primates > Pitheciidae > Cacajao > Cacajao melanocephalus. The sequence goes on from CAUYLG010002607.1 coordinate 3,086, forward strand.
ACAAAATCTTTTCTTTTTTTCAACCAAAGTTCTTTTGCTTATTAGATTATACTGCTTTCCAGCTTAAAAATAAATGCCCTGTGATAATGCGTGTTTCCTAAATCAGGCAAGAAATCTGACGATATGTGATAAAGTTTTGGTATATAAAGACAGGCAGGGCTGGGTGCAGTGGCTCACGCCTGTAATCCCAGCACTCTGGGAGGCTGAGGTGGGTGAATCACCTGAGGTCAGGAGTTCGAGACCAGCCTGACCAACGTGGAGAAACTCCATCTCTACCAAAAATACAAAATTAGCCGGGCGTAGTGGTGCATGCCTGTAATCCCAGCTACCCAGGAGGCTGAAGCAGTAGAATCATTTGAATCCAGGAGGTGAAGGTTGCAGTGAGCAGAGATAATGCCATTTTACTCCAGCCTGGGTAACAAGAGTGAATTCTGTCTGGTCTTGAACTCCTGACCTCAGGTGATCCCCCTGCCTTGGCCTCCCAAAGTGCTGGGATTACAGGCATGAGCCACTGCGCCTGGCTGCAAAGTTACTTTTGAAAAGGTTCTAAATAGCACAGGAGGATCCATTCTGATTATGCTAGATGTCTTCATGGGTTAATTGAGCAGTAGACTGAAATTCAATAATCCCAGGGATATGAATTAATACAAAAGAGAGAAGTAACCAAACCATTATGATCCGATTTTAGAAGAGTTTGTAATCTACATTTTGAAAAGTAAATGCAAACCATTTTTGCTTAGCATAAAGCCTCCACACCCAGTTCATCAACTTCTAAAAGGCTTCTACCTAAGCAGCAAGCCTTTATTGTCTACAAACTGCAAAGGACAATTGGACACAACTCATGAGCATTCTATGTGCAAATGAGTAACAGGATGGCCATGCAACATCACTCTTTTGTACTTGTGCTGCAGGGTAAGCAGAGTGGCTTCCTCCATAGGAAGCATGTGGCTCACACACACTGCAGTGTCCAAGCCATGACAGCAGTTTCAAATAAGTGAGAGCACAACCAACCACACTAAACATCTATCAGTTAGGGCCCACAAAGGTAATGATCACCAAAACGTACAACACAACATTTATTTAGTATAACATCTTTTTAAAGACCATCTTTCTAGCAAATGAAAAACAAAGAAAATTGAACTCAATTTATACCAAACTCTTCATCTGTCTCTCTCTCACTGCCCTACAGAAATTCACCAAGTATTTTCTAATACTTACAGAACGCAAAAGAGACACTAAGCTTTTTAGAAATCGTGCCTCAGTGAGAACATTACTGGTATATAATGAAAACCATTAATAAGTCTTGATTTTTTTGATATAGCCAAATGCGATCAACATGTACTACCGTCTCTTAAATGGGTCGCTGGTAGTACAGCGCTTCATTTCCCAGCAGGGGAGAAACAAGAGCCAGACAATGGTTTAGTGACAGAGCTTCAGACTCATCTGGGAAAAGCTGACAGTTCTTAGGCAAGCTGCTTTATTGCAAACAAGGCTCTTCCTCCAGGCAGTCCTGAGGCTCTTCTGGGGTATAGGTTAAAGGTACAAATTCTTTTTCAAAAATTTGACAGCACAATGATTCTGTCACGGAATTTCATAATTAAAGGCTTATTTCATTTGTACCATTTGCTTCATAAATCAGTGATAAAGTCCTCTGAAAATCAATTTCAACCTCTCATCTGCCTCTCAATCAAAGCTAAGCCAAGTTTGCAAAGACTTACATTATTTCCTTTCTCTTGGAGCAGCTTCAGGTTGCTTTTACATTGTTTGAGCTCATCTGTGATTGACTGCTTTTCCTGCTCAGTCTTTTCAAACTTCAACTTCAGTTCTGAGAGTACAGTCTGTGTTTTTTCATACTAAAGGCAAAGAAAAAAAAAGTGTGCAGATTCAACTTAAAATGAGTATGAATTTATGGTTCTAGTCAGGCTTATATGCCAGATCCTATTTAGTTACGTGGAACACTAAAGACAAGTATTATTGTTTAAAGAGGAATAACTTGCACTCACAAGAAGAAGTCTTTCGGCCAGGCGCAGTGGCTCACACCTATAATCCCAGCAGTTTGGGAGGCCAAGGTGGGCGGATCATGAGGCCAGGAGTTCGAGACCAGCCTGACCAACATGGTGAAACTCCATCTCTACTAAAAATACAAAAATTAGCCAAGCATGGTGGTGTGGGCCGGTAATTTCAGCTACTCAGGAGGCTGAGGCAGGAGAATCACTTGAACCTGGGAGGTGGAGGTTGCAGTGAGTTGAGATTGAGCCACTGTACTCTAGCCTGGGCAATAAGGGCGAAACTCCATCTCAAAAAACAAACCAAAACCAAACCAAAACAAAAAACTTAGGTATCAACTAAAAGTCATTTTAAAAAAATCTGTTTCTGGTAGAAATTTTATTTTTATTTTTTTAATTTATTTATTTTTTGAGACGGAGTCTTGCTCTGTCACCCAGACTGGAGTACAGTGGTGCAATCTCGGCCCACTGAAACCTCTACCTCCCAGGTTCAAGCAATTCTCCTGCTTCAACCTCCTGAGTAGCTGGTATTACGGGTGCCTGCTACCACATCTGGCTATGTTTTGTACTTTTAGTAGAAATGGGGTTTCACCATGTTGGCCAGGCTGGTCTCGAACTACTGGCCTCAGGTGATCTGCCTGCCTTGGCTTGCTGGGATTATAGGCATGAGCCACCACGTCCTGCCTGTTTCTGGCAGAAATTTTTAAATAGTAAAACATGTCATTTTCTGCTCTGAAAAACAATTCACTGTATATAAGTTGACATTCAGGTAGAGTTGCATCTTTTTAAAGACTATCTGCCTTTTAAAAGTAAGACCAATGTGAAACATAGCATGGCTTACCCCTACTTTAAATGGTGCCAGGAGGCTGAAATTCTAGACTGGTTCCACTTCGAGATATTGCATCTTACATGCAAGCTGGGCTAACCGTCAGAGCAGAGACTGTTCTGCTGCTGGCTGTGCCTTTGTCTCCACTTCGCTGCCCCACTCTGCCATCTCTGTCTCTCTCTCTCTTCTTTTTTTTTTTTTGAGATGGAGTCTCACCCTGTCACCCAGGCTGGAGTGCAGTGGCATGATCTTGGCTGACTGCAACCTCCGCTTCTCAGGTGCAAGGGATTCTTGTGCCTCAGACTCCCGTGTAGCTGGGATTAAAGGCATGCACCACCATGCCTGGGTAATTTTTTTTTCTATTTTTAATAGAGATGGGGTTTCACCTTGTTGTTGGCCAGGCTGGTCTCCTGACCTCAAGTGATCCACCCACCTCAGCCTCCCAAAGTTGTGGGATTACAGGCGTTAGCCACTGCGCCCGGCCCCACTTTGCCATCTCTGAAGGTTTTAGAAGGAAGACAGACAAGGTTTGAATATAAAATAAATATACCATGGGTAAGGCATACCAGAAAGGTTCCTCCTTATCCCTAAATATAGCCTATGAGGGTAGAAAGTTTCCGGTTCCTTTCTACCTATATCCTATAAATTCTTCAGTAAAGGAAACCTTTATAACAGTGCTTCTGAAAAATACAAATACCTTAGAATGGCTAATTAGAAGCCCATCATTATGCTCAACAAAGATAAATATTAAAAAGGAATGTAAATGTATAAAAACATTAGACAGGAGAGATGAGGCTTAGGGTCAACACAGAGGTCACCAGAAAAAGAGAAGAAAGACATGGGTACAGAGAGGGAAGTAAAACATGAAAGATATTCCCTGTTACCTAACAATACTCCCACAACAAGCCTGGATAGTATGCCAGAGAATGAACTAAAGCAGTAAAATTCATGGGCTTTATGATAGCTTTTTTCAATTGATGTGAGGTCTGTGGATTTCCTCCCAGAAGGTAGAAGATTACTGGCATACTGCCAAGGCAAAGTCAGTGTACATACACTAGTTTCTGCAAATTAGAACATAATAAATTCTCAATGACCCATGATCTGATTCTTAACAGTGACTAAGAAAGAATGAGTAAAAAGTGCTTTATTAACAAGTTTTCCCTTACTTTCCTTTTCCACCATTCTTACATTCAGTCTGCCCTGTGCACCAAAGCAATTAATCATTTCTCCATTCCAGGAGTTGTGAACCAGAACCACAGGAAGGCAGCTCAACCAGGGGGATCCTGTTGCTTACCTCCAGCATGTGAGAAAGTGGCAAGGACTCTGGCCCCATGGTAAGAAGATGAAGCCAAATAACTTTCTTGAGTCAGTCTTTGCAGGGTGGACTGTGTGCTCAATGTTTTATAATTTTTTTTTTTGTTTTTTGTGACGGAGTTTTGCTCTTATTGCCCAGGCTGGAGTGCAATAGCATGATCTTGGCTCATCACAGCCTCCACCTCCCAGGTTCAAGTGATTCTCCTGCCTCAGCCTCCCGAGTAGCTGGGATTGCAGGCATGTGCCACAATGCCTGGCTAATTTTATATTTTTAGTACAGACAGGGTTTCTCCATGTTGGTCAGGCTAGTCTCAAACTCCCAACCTTAGGTGATTCACCTGCCTCGACCTCCCAAAGTGCTGGGATTACAGGTGTGAGCCACCGTACCTGGCCTATGAATTCTTAAATTACAAATATTCCTATTAAATTAAAATATATTGATGCTTTCTAAAGTCAAATATAAAGATGATATATCATTATTTTCTTTTAATACTGAGGATTAAGATTTACTTTTTTTTTTTTTTTTTTTTTGAGATTGAGTTTCACTCTGTCACCCAGGTTAGAGTGCAGTGATGCAATCTCGGCTCACTGCAACCTCCACCTCCTGGGTTCAAGTGATTCTCCTGTCTCAGCCTCCTGAGTAGCTGGGATTACAGGCATATGCCATCACACCCGGCTACTTTTTGTATTTTCAGTAGAGACAAGATTTCATCATATTGTCAGGCTGGTCTCGAACTCCTAACCTCAGGTGATCCGCCTGCCTTGGTCTTCCAAACTCCTGGGATTACAGGTGTCAGCCACTGCGCCTGGCCAAGATTTACTTTTTGCATGTACTTTTTATTTGTGAAATATTAATATAAAAGCTGCCACATATATAAATTTTAATTTGTGGAACAAAGGTCACCTATTGCAGCCTTGCTTTGGATATCATTTTTGCTCCATCTTGCTAACTCTCAGGTGACAAACAAGCTTGGTCCTGATTAAGAGGGAAATATCACACAATATTACCAACACCTTTGGTTGTTCTTCATAAAAAGAATCTTATCTGGGCTTGCTTAGCTTGTAATATTTTAGCCTGTTACAACGCTGAAAATACATAATTAGATACTGTGCATATTAAGCATGATTCTGTGAAAGAAAGGAGAACAAAGGGGAAGTGTTGAAGTGGAATATATGTGCATTAATAAAAGGCAATAATTCCTTTGCAGTGGATTACACAGAGATAGGAACCTCATAAAAGAACATTTTAGTTATAGTATATAGCTATAACTAAACTATAGTATATAGTATCCAACATGTTGACATCTGGACAAACAGAAAGAGCAATTTCACATTACAAAGGAGTGTGATGAGTACACATCATTTCACAATGGAAAACAGTGAACAAGAAAATAGAAAAGAAACATACCAACAAGATCAGACATATTTTTAAATGTGCTGCATTTAATGCAATCCAAGACTATCAACAATTTAGATGCTGTGACAACATGCCACTGCCATTTGTGGAAACAGTTAAAGCATTTTGCACTGATTACTCAGTGACCACAAACAGGCAAACAATTAATGCAACAAAATGGCTAATGCGTTCATAGTAACATGCAACAGAATCATCTTCCAACCACAGCATTCTTCCCAGAGTTTGAAAGAATTATGGCATATGGACTGGAAGGACACAAAGTGCTTACAGTATTAAATACTAAGATATTTACTTTGGCACAAAATTTGTGTTCCAATCAAATAAAATGAGATTTCTTCTAAAACACGTAACTTTAGTAAGGTAAAAATGAACACATTACAAAATCAATATGTCCACAAGAAATTAAAAAAATTTTACAGTGTTTTTTCATGAGGAACAAACATGAAGACAGAAGAAAAACAATCATTGCCAAATTTAGGAAACTACAAGGAAAGAAAAGTGCAAAGAAAAACTGCATTGATTAAGCAGATCTTCTAGAAACAACTTTGGGAAAGTTCATTATTAAAGACAAAGAGTTGTCTTCAACTTCCTTCTAATTCATAAAGAACCCTTTTAAGAAAGTCTACAACTGGGGTGGTCCTTGATCTGTAGATCAAGTTATACCAGCCTTCCTCATCTCCAGAGCTGGCCAGGAGTCAATGCAGGGAGTGGTGTGAGGCTAGCAGGACTGAAGGCAACTCTTATTGCCCTGCTGTCAACTTCAAGGCTTTGGGAAGTGAAATATACTTATCTTGCTCAGGAAGAAATTGGGTAGGGTTTCTGTTCCAAAGTCAGCCTTCATGACTTCAACACAAATTTTTAAAAAGCACCACTCAAGTCAAGGTATTAAGCAGAATGACATGAAAAGTGAGCATGCACATTTATGAATAAGGTGAAAAGGGGGTAGGAGGAAGAAAGTAAAAGGCCACAGAACATGTGTCTGGTTGGCTGCCTGGCTATGAGGTGAATTTTAATAACTTTTCAGGCCATTATTTACCTAAGGGGTTCAGACAGCATTATTTACGGCCTCAGTTTGCTTTCCAAAAGTATGCTAAGTTACATACAATATTCTCTTTGAAAGTTAAACAATAAATCAAGAGACCTGGTAGGTACAAAGGGTTTCTCATATAACTGAACTAACTGGTAGAGAAAAATTAAAATGTAGTTTTGTATATTTATATTTTTGAGACCAACCCTACTGAAGAATTTTCTCTATATGGACCATAATACGCAGCTAGAAATGACCAAGCAGAGATGTTCCAAGTATCACTTTTGTGACGGATCATGTGACTTCTGCTTCTCTTTATTTCTAACTAGCATGGATATCTGATTTGCTTTTGGCTTTAAGTCCAACCATAATTGGGCTTATAATGTCTTTTCGCTTTACCTCTTTCTGTACATCCTTTGCTTGGTTTTCAGCCTTACTGAGAAGAGTTTTTAAATCAGCTGAATCCCGAAGATGCTGTTCTTTCAACGATCCCACTTGATTCTCAAGCTCTTTCCTAGACATCTGAAGGATGCTGAGATCACTGGTAAGCTCTAAACTCTGCTTTTGAGAACTGCAATATAAATATTGACAGATAGTTATTCACAGGTAGAAAATGGACACAGAAAGAGGTCCAATTTCTTATACATTTCACTAGAAGGGACAGAGCGGATTTCAGAGAAAAAAATAAAAGTATAAAAAAGAATGAAATATTTTCATTCAATATGCAAAAGGCATCAAAACACTAAAAAAATGCAAGTTTAAAGGTGTGTCCCAACAAATATACACAAAGGTTGAAAATTAAAAAAAAAAAGAAATAGAAGGTAATTAACTGTATATTTTGTTGTATCAAACTGTATTAATTTTATCATAAAAAGATTCAGTGTAGGTCTTCTACAGGAAAAGAATACAAATATTTCAACAATTTCTCGTAAGTTTAAGTACTTGACAAAAAGAATGGGGGTCAGAAACTTAAAGCTTAGGAGCCACTGCCAACTCAAGTAAAGATAAACCTATTCAAATGAGAAGACACACTGAATTGAGAAAAGAGCATGAGACAAAGAAGTAGGAGGCTGAGTTCTAGACCCACAGCTCTGCTACTGTTTAGCTGGAGGATGTTAAGCAAGTCACTTAACTGGTACATTTCATTTACAGAGTAAACATTTTCTGAGCTCTTAGACCTATATCAGGTACCATGTTATATAGACATAACTAACACAAGGACAGTCTCAGTGCCCTTCACTGCCAAATAACAGGACTGAACTCATTAACTTCTGAGGCTGTTCCCAAGGTTAAATTCTATGATGACTTTTAATAATTTGATGTTAAAAAAATCTGACTTACAATATATGAGGAGAACAGCTTGATATGTGTGAATAGAAATTCCTTGTTCAATTCCTTCTTCCATAGCCCAGACAATAGAGAATAAAAGGTTTGTATAGTATAGCTGTGTAAGGGAATTTGGCTCCCCTACACAGCTATAGGAGTATAAGGTTTTCAAGGTGACAGTTTTACATCTTTCAATCAAAATGGATCAATCAAGAATCACACTCACTACTGTAACTGAACTACTACAGAGTCTGACTCCTGTTCTGATTGTATGCTTCACAGATTCTTTGGAGTGGGTCTGATGTTGTCAAGCCAATACAGCTAGGAATTAAATGGCACATAAGACCCTGTAAAGGAAAACTAGCTTCTAAATACTACTTAAATGCTGGGGAGTCTTATCAAGTAAATTTAGGGCATTAGAAAAGTTTAAGAAAAAGAATTAATCTGTCTTAAATACTTTAGGTGAGTTTAGGCAGATGATTTGACCAATGATCTAATATATTCCACCTTTCTGGGGCCTAATATTTTTAAACCATATGCTTCTACTCACAAGGAGTTTGTAGGCTTGCTTTTCAACACTTAAAACTTGAAATAATTGAAAACAGCATTTAATAATCTGCCAGATTCCAATTAATCACATCTTGAAAATAAGGGCTCTAGCCTGAATCTTTAATAAAATATCAATAATTTCAAAACAATAACTAAGATAAGCAACACTGGCAAAAAAAAATGGGTATTTCTTGCTTGACAGATTATTAAACTAAACAGTATTAAGATCCTAATGTATTCTAAATGTAAAGAACTTGGGTATTTGCATTATAATCTTATGCACACTTCGGACCAAACAATTTATCCAAATGTGCTGTCACACAGATAATCAATTCATTCCTTATTTTATTTATTTATTCTTTTAAAGACAGAATCTTGCTCTGTTGCCCAGTTTGGAGTGCTGTGGTGTGACCACAGCTCACTACCTTTGATCTCCTGGGCTTAAGTGATCCTTTTGCTTCAGCCTCCTAAGTAGCTGGGATCATAGGTACATGCCACTCCACCCAGCCTCAATTTTTAAATATAGGCCAGGTGTGGTGGCTTACACCTGTAATCCCAGAACTCTGGGAGGCCAAGGCGGGTGGATCACTTGAGGTAAGGAGTGGAGACCAGCCTGGCCAACAGGATGAAACCCCATCTCTACTAAAAATACAAAAAAAATTAGCCAGGCATGGTGGTGCATGCCTGTAATCCCAGCTACTCAGGAGGCGGAGGTGGAGGCTGCAGTGAGCTGAGATCATGCCACTGCACTCCAGCCTGGGCAAATGAGCATGACTCTGCCTCAAAAAAAATAAAATTATGTATATAGATATATATATGTATATATATCATGTATATTTCATATATCATATATATCATATATATCTATATTTATAGTCTTGACCTTTATTTTGTCCCATTCATATTATGGAATTGCTTTTATAAAGTTTTACATGTTATAAACAAAGTAAAACATTTGTTTTTATTTTTGTTTATGTTTTCTTAAGATAGGGACTGGCTCTGTTACCCAAGCTGGAGTAAAGTGGTGTGATCATGGCTTATTGCAGTCCCCACCTCCTGGGCTCAAGGAATCCTCCCACTTCAGCCTCCTGAGTATCTGGGACTACAGGCACATGCCACCAGGCCAAGCTAATTTGTTGTATTTTTTGTAGAGATGGAGTTTCATAATGTTGTCCATGCCTGGCCAGAATAAATCAATTTTAAACTTAAATATGGCAAATGGTGGTGGTAAAACAGGACTTCACTAAATTTGCTGGAATAAATCTAATGCATTCACTGATTTGCCTGTAAAGTCTTAGATTCTAGAAAGATTTAACAGGTTTCAGAGAATTCTTGGTCTTACATATTATTATTCTTCATATAACCCTATTTGAAATTCAGAAAATTAATTTATATCTTTCAATAGCACAAATTCCTCTTTTGTTTTGTTGGCTTGATACAGGATTTGGCTCTGTCAGCCAGGTTGGAGTGCAGTGGCATGACTGTGGTTCACTGTAGTCTTGACCTCCTGGGTCCAAGCAATCCTCCCACCTCAGCCTTCCAAGTAGCTGGGACTACAAGCATGCGCCACTACACCCAGTTAATTTTTGTATTTTTTTGTAGATACAGGGTTTTGCCACGTTGACCAGGCTGATCTTGAACTCTCAGGCTCAAACGATCCTCCCACCTCGGCCTCCCAAAGTGTTGGCATTACAGGTGTTAGCCACTGCACCCAGCCTTACAAATTCTTCATCACAGTCACTTCCTGATCACCCTTACTAAAAGAAGAGATCACTGGTGTGAAAGAAAAGCAATTGATATTTAAAATTTATTAATTTAGGCTGGGCATGGTGGCTCACGCCTGTAATCTAAGCACTTTGGAGGCCAAGGTGGGCTGATCACCTGAGGTCGGGAGTTCAAGACCAGCCTGATCAACATGGTGAAACCCCATTTAAAAAAAAAAAAAAAGAAAGAAAAGAAAAAAGAAAAAAATTTATTAATTTATAGGGCAAGTCCAACTATGAATTACAGACTTCTGTTGTTTGTTCAGGGTTTCTTTGGGACATTTAATGAATTTGTATTCCATGAATACAAGGAAAGCACATGCAGGATAATGGTGGTGGCAAGAAAAAAAAAAAAAGCTTAAGTATTTATTTAGTATGGTTAACCTGCCAAATAGCCAGAGACTGGCTGAACATTTGCTCTTGTAAAGTATTTAAATATTAAAATTAAATTTAATTTAGATGAAAATTTAAGTTAAAGAAATATTTATATCTGAAAAACAGAGTTCTTGCATACTTGTGCAATTCTTTTTCTTGCCGTTGCAGTTCTGATGATAGTGAAACATTTTCCCTTTTTAGAGAATGGCATTCAGTTTCCAATGCATTCCATTCCTTTCTCAACTTCTCCAGTTCACCTAAAATAGTCCCAAAACATATTTGTTAACACAGAAACATAACTTCCATAATATTTCAAAGGATAAAGAAAAATATTTCAGAGAAGAACATCATTTTCCCCCTTAAAAGCATGTAAATTTTACATGGTTAATTATTTGATTCCTGTTATTCGCATGTATACCTCAAGGAGTGATAGCAGCTTGTACTTGAATAGTATTTTTTTCCACTTCACTTTTATAAGGCAAGCAATTTTTAACACTTTTAAAATAAAATATAAAACTGTAAAAATATATAAATTTAAGTAGAACTTGCAGACCTGAAAATACATTTTTAGCTCCAACACAGAAACACTGGATTATACAACTGATTGCTATCAAAGAAAAAAAAGTCTGCAAAACCTGCATGGTTTTTTTTAAAAACAATTTATGAAGTTATCAATGTCAAAAGTTAAGAGTTTTATGTAAAATACATTTATTCACCTTGCAACCTTGTTGCCTCCTCTCTCTGCTGGTCCTCACACTGTTGACATCTAAGCTGAAAACTGTTTTGCAGACTCGTGATTTCTTTCTCATATTCAGATGCTGCTTTCCGCCACCGCTCAAGCTCAGCTCTCACCTTCTTAAGCTCTTCTTGTAAAGAAGCAATGTCAGTGTCCCGCTCAGAGGCAGCCTTTTCTGCTGCTTGATGAAGGAGCAAAATTTCATCTTGGGCACTAAGCAATTCATCTCTAGTATTTGT
>CAUYLG010002608.1:0-139043 GCA_963573385.1 Cacajao melanocephalus
TGCCCACTGATGATAGACTGGACAGGGAAAATGTGGCACATATACACCATGGAATACTATGCAGCCATAAAAAACGATGAGTTTGTGTCCTTTGTAGGAACATGGATGAACCTGGAAACCATCATTCTCAGCAAACTGACACAAGAACAGAAAATCAAACACCACATGTTCTCACTCATAGGTGGGTGTTGAACAATGAGAACACATGGACACAGGGAGGGGAGCATTACACACTGGGGTCTGTTGGGGGGAAATAGGGGAGGGACAGCAGGGGGTGGGCAGTTGGAGAGAGATAGCATGGGGAGAAATGCCAGGTATAGGTGATGGGGAGGAAGGCAGCAAACTATACTGCCATGTGTGTACCTATGCAACAATCCTGCATATTATTCACATGTACCCCCAAACCTAAAATGCAATTAAAAAACAGACATACCCAAGACTGGGTAATTTATTAAGGAAAAGAGGTATAATGGTCTCACAGTTCCACGTGGCTGGGGAGGCCTCGTAAGCACGGTGGAAGGTGAAAGGCCTATCTTACATGGCGGCAGGCAAAGAGAATGAGAGCCAAGCAAAGGTGATTTCCCCTTATAAGACCGTCACATCTCATAAGACTTATTCACTACCATGAGAACAGTATGGGGGGAAGCCACCCCTATGGTTCCATTATCTTCCACTGGGTCCCTCCCACAACATATGGGAATTATGGGACCTACAATTCAAGATGAGTTTTGGGTGGGGACACAACCAAACCATATCAACTGTACAAGTAGTAACCAAAACAGAATGTAGAGACTGTAGTAATATCAGACAAAGTAGAAGTGAAGGCAAATTTATGATAGAGACAAAGGAGACGATTTAAAAATAATGAAATGGTTAGTCCATCAGAAAGACAAAATAATTATATATGCACTCGGTAACAGAGCCTCAAAACATATGCAACAAAAACAGATGGAACTGAAGGTGAGAAATAGACAAGTCAACAGTAATAGTTGGAAACTTCAATACTTCAACAATGGATAGAATAACTAAGGAGAAGATCAAGTAAATAGAAAACTTGAACACCACCATATGCAGCTAGACCTAACAGACATCTATGTAATGCGCCATTCAGCTACAGCAGGCTACACATTTTTCTTAGTGCACGTAAAACATAGTCTGGGATAGTTCATATGGTAGCCCATATAACAAGCCTCACTAAATTAAAAAGGGCCAAAATAATACAAATGTAAAGTATGATCTCTAACCACCTGGAATAGAATTTGAAATCAATAATAGAAGGTAAATAAGGGAATTAACAATTATATGGAAATTAAGCAAAACACAGCCAAATAAAGAATGATTCGGAGAAGAGATATTAATAGAAATTAGAAAATACTTTAAGATGAATGAAAGTAAAAACATATGGGATGAAGCTGTCGCCATGGTTAGAGGGATATTTGGAATTGCAAATGCCCATGTTAAAAAAAAAAGACCTCATCAATAATCTAAACTTTCACTTAAAAAAAAAAAAGACTAGAAAAAGAAAGGCAAACTAAACCCAAAGCAAGCAGAATGAAGGAAATCACAAAGATCAAAGCTGAAATAAATGAAATAGAGACTACAGAAAAATAGAGAAAATCAACAAAACCAAAAGTTTGTTCTTTAAACAGGTCAAAAAATGGACAAATCTTTAGCTAGACCAAAAAGAAGAGGGAGAGAGAGAGAAAGGACTCAAATTATCACAAATTACTATTGACAGGAGTAAAGAGGACATTATTTCTGAACTTATAGAAATAAAAGGGATTATAAAGCAATACGATGAACAAATCAGATAATCTAGATGAAATGAACAATTCCTAGAAAGGCACATACCAAAACAGACTCAAGAAGTATTAGAAAATCTGAGTACATACATCTATAACAAATAAAAGATTGAATTAGTAATTTAAAAAATTCTCATAGTTATATCCCAGGCCCAGGTGGTTTCACTGATGAATTCCGCCATACATTCAAAGGATAATTAACAATTCTTCACAAATTTTTCCAAAAAAACTGAAGAAGAGAAAATATGATTTGACAATAAAAAATTTCATGCTACAACATGGATACTATTTGAAAACACTTTGCGAAGTGAAAGAAGCCAGTCACAAAAGACTACCTATTTTATGATATCATATATATAATATAAATGTCTGGAATAGACATATCATAGAGACAGAAAAGCCGATTAGTGATTTTCTGGGGCTAGGGATAAGGGACAATGGGGAATTACTGCTAATGTATATAGAGTTTCTTTATGGGGTGTTGGAAATATTCTAAACTTAGGCAGTGGTGATGGTTGTGCAATTATGTCAATATGCTAGAAACCACCGAATTGTATATTTTGAATAGGTAGATTTTATGCAAAGTATATATGAATAAAGCTGTTATAGTTTTTTTTTCTCTTTGCCTTGTTTTCACATTTGAGAGATGAAAGGCTGAAGCTGATTATCTATATAGCTTCTGTTGATGGAAAGAGTCAAAGTCTGTAAAATGATTTTAAGAGATTTATTCTGAGCCAAGTATGAATAACAATGGCCCATGACACAGGCCTCAGGAGGTCCTGAGAACATGTGTCTAAGGTGGTTGGGGTACCTCTTTGTTTTATGTATTTTAGGAAGACATGAGACATCAATCAAATACATTTAAGAAATACGGAGATTTGGTTCAGAAAGGCAGGACAACTCAAAGTGGGGGCTTCCAGGTTACAGGTAAATTTAAACATTGTCTGTTGACAATTGGTTGAGTTTGTCTAAAGACCTGGGATCGATAGAAAGGAATGTTCAGGTAAAAGATAAAGGACTGTGGAGACCATGTTTTATCGTGCAGAGGAAGCTCTCAGATAGCAGGCTTCAGAGACAGCAGGTTGTAAACTGTTTCTTATTGAACTTAAAAGCATGCCTGGCTCTTGGTTGATTATTTCCTTGAACTGGGAAGGAAGGAAGGAAAACAAAGAGGGAAGGGAATTCTCTATAGAATGTGGATTTTTCCCACAAGAGACTTTGCAGGTCAATTTCAAGGTGTGGCAAGGAAATATATTTTGGGGCTAAATATTTTTTTTCTTTGTCTCATAATGTTATGCCAGAGTCAGATTGAAAAGTAAGTCACAATATATAGGGTTAAATAAAACCCATCTGGTAAGAATTTATGGTTTGTAGGGCATGACTCCCCAGACCCCTTAGGTAGGAATTTGGGCAAAATAAAAAATCAAAGCTGTAGTTCTCGTTTCTTCCAGCTCATGTATTCAATGGATGTATGCCTTTGAAACTGTGTGGAAATAAAACTTAAACGTAGAGCCCTATTTACTCAGTGTTTTATTCTCAGAGATGCTTGACTTTTATTTCCCATATTCTCTGTTAATCCTACACTCTAAGATTCTCTATTTCCCAGTGGTGCTGTAGAGTATAGAAATGTTTCACAGCTTCCAAAGAATGCACACTTATTTAAAAATTAGTATGTGTGTGCGTGTGTGTGTGTGTGTGTGTCTGTGCATGTAACACATTACGAGTGTTAGATTTAAAAGAGAATTTTAATCTAGCCAGAGAAATGATTTAAATTAGGTGAAATTTTCTGTTATACATATTTTTTTCACTAAGCATCTTTGGAATATCTTTTCTCAGACAATAAACTCTAGAGGCACCAAAGTAAGTGAAATATTTCAGATAAATAAGTACAGTCATGACAGGTGGAAGTAAGTACATTTGAAAAAAGAATACCAGAAAACCTCAGTTTAAATTTTAACTCTGACATGAGCAAGTCTATTAAGAGCTTTAAATCAGCTTTTTGTTGTAAATACACATTATATGTGTGTATTATACATATGTGTATATGCATACATAAATACTGTGAGGCATACCCTTAATATTTATCAGGGGTAATAATAAAATAATGGCTGATAGTTATTGAGCACTGGATACGAGCCAAGAAATTCATGCATACAGTTTCATTTAATCCTCAAAAGAATCCCTTATAGGAGAAATGATTTCTTATCCCATTTACGGATGAGTAAAACCAAAGCCATCAGATTAGCAAGTATCTGGAACAGGGCTGTTAGCTTCTAGGAAATGTTCTTCATAATACATTCTTAGCAAATGCCCTGAGATTTTGGAGAATGCTGCTGTTTGTAAATATCAAATAATGCCTCTCATTCAATAAAAGAAGCTGGTAAAAAGTTTAAGTGATTTCCTTTAGGCCAACCATGAACCTGACTGGGAACAGGGATTTCTCCCTGAACTAAGCGTGCAAGTATTACTGTATCACAAAGAGACAAAGGGAATTTCAAAGTTACTTTGGAATTCCAATGTGCACCCATGACTATGGACACTGTTTGCTGGAATAAGTGAGGGACTGCGTTAAAGAAACTTCTCTTCCTGGGTTCGCGAGGGGCGTGGTTTCAAAGGCAAGAATTTCCCGGCTCCAGGCCTCCATCTGGGGACCAGCTGGGTATGCACTTCTGGTTACATACGTAGTGGATGTTAAATGCTAAAGTTTTAAAATGCCACTAGTTCATATTATTATAAAAACTGCTTTTATAAATGCTGTGCTATTCAAATAGAAGGTGATCTAAATCTCATTGCAATACATTAATATTACATGCAGTTAGAAAGTTCAAGCACTGCATCAAACACCAAAATTTGCATTCGAATATATGAGTAAGTCAATGTACATGTTTATCTCACACTCTGTGACAAATTTCCAGGGGAGGATTCATCTTATTTCTGTGCTCTGACTATTCATTTAGAACACAATGCTACTCATTGCAATTTCACAATAGCGTTTTTTTTTTTTTAAGCTCAGTAAACCATACTGCTTTGTGAGCTTTACTAACTTCACTGACTCTTATTCCTTCCTACTTGTCTAGTGTCTTAGACTAAACCCCAGCTAGAATGTGGAGTTAGGCAATCAAGTGTGAAACTTTACTTGTACTTGAGTAAGTATTAACATATACTTTCATACCTTAAACTTGTTAAGGATGAGAGATTTCCAAATTAGTCTTGACAAGGAGTCCGTTTTTGATGGACTTCTGGGTATTAACATATGGAATTGCATTTTGGTTTATAAAATGTTAATACCAACAGGGGTAGCTTGGGTTCCAAGCTCATGATGAGGAAATGTAAGTTTTTTACCTTTACCTGGAGAAGAGTCGCCTCAGAGCTGGTAGAGAAGTTTGAGAGGGGCCTTAAGTGGACCCTCAAGAAATAACACCTGAGTGTTTGGGGCAGCTGAGGTCAGCAGGATTTACTGAGGACTCTTAGGTGCCCCGAGCACATTGCCTTGGCCAATTCATCCTTGTAACAACCCTGTCACCAAGCAAGATACTTCACTGGCCAGGAAATGAAGACCCACGTTAAATTAAATGTTCAGACATCTGTCTAGGAAACCAGAGCAGGTGGGGAACTTGGCAGGTGAGGAACGTCAAAGTTCAGTCAAGTATAAAGAACAGTGTGATTTGTGTTCTTGCTTATTTCTATTTAGTTTCTTGCAGCAACGCTATTAAAGTGTGACAAACAAATGGTCATCTCTGGAAGTATTTTTAAGTGGAGAACTGATCTGTCAGTCATTCTTGCCTGGGGAGGATTCCCCGCTCTCCTTCTCTCTCTCTCTCTCCAGTACTCAGTGCGTGCCTATTTTGTGCTGGTCAGAGTGCTTCATGGCCCTCCCCTGTGGCTCCTATGCCCAAATTGGGGACACAAAGAAAACGATCAAATACAGAGTGGGAACTCTGAGACATCCTACGCAGGAAGTGGAGTGCAGTGAGGAGACACTGGTGGCGGGGGAAGAGCTTATTTAGAAACTTCATCAGGGCCAACATGCCTGAGAAGGTGGTATTTAAATTGGCGCTTTCAGACAGAGGAGGCAGTGAAGCAGAGGTGTGAAGTCTAAGGCAGGAATACATTTGGACAGAGGCTGAAAGAGGGCAGTGAGATTGGCTGGAGCTTAGTGGCTGGGGGAGAGTATCGTAAGACTGATTAGATGAGGTACCCTCTTCAACCAATCTGTGGCAAACAAAGAACCCCTGGGAGCCTCTGCCCATTGGGTCCAGTGCTCAGTGCTGACACAGAGCGCCTGGTAACCCTGACTCCTATTCTCAGGGTCCATTCTATTCCAGCCCCAGGAAATGCTTCTCCCCATGTCTTGCTTTGTCCTCAAAACAGAAGGTGACACTGAGTTTCCAAATGTGCCAAGATTCATGGGTTGTACCAGTGGCAACACTGGAGAGAGTCACTGCTTTGGAGCTCAGGGAGGATTAGGGCTGTGGAAATTTGTAGGTAGGAGAAAGCACATGTGCGTTAACTGGCTGTATGAGTCCATTTTTACACGTCTGTAGAGAACTGCCTGAGACTGGGTGATTCATAAAGGAAAGAGGTTTAACTGACTCACAGTTCTACGTGGCTGGGGAGGCCTCAGGAAATTTACAATCGTAGTCGAAGGTGAAGCGCACCTTCTTCACAAGGTGGCAGAAAGGCAAATGCATGCAGGAGGAACTACCAAACGTTTATAAAACCATCAGATCTCATGAGAACTCACTATCACAAGAACAGCAAGAGGAAAACTGCCACCATGATCCAATTGCCTCCAGTCGATTTCTTCCTTGGCATGTGGAGATTTATGGGGATTATAATTCAAGATGAGATTTGGGTGGGGACACAAAGCGTAACCATATCACTTGTCAAATCCCTTCCCTCGGATAGCATGAAAACCATTCTGATCCTTGCAAAGTATTTTTTCCACGTATTGTTGAACATCTATTTCTTCGAATTTCTTTGTGAATCAAATATGGTCTGGAATTACTCATACATTAGCATGGAATTTGTGACAATTGTACATGGTGGCTAAGGAATATTAGCCAACTCATCTTATTCTTAAATTTGCAATATTCTTACATTCATATATATGTATGTTTAGCCATAATATGTGTGAAGTGAGATACAGATTCTGTCCACTGGTGAGTAGGTAGACCTTGGATGTTTAACTACAAATAGCTTTACTTTTGTAAAAATATTTAGTAAGATGTAATTAAGTCTTCATAGGTAATAAAAATATTTTAGCTTAATTTCAATAAATTTGATTTAAAATTTGACATTATTATTTACATTTTCCTTTAATGTTAAGGTAGTTTATATTATTACAAAAACTTTTCAAAGTACATGAAAAATGTCTTCTTTTACATTTAATTTGTATTTTCATAAAAATATATTCAGATTTTGTAGTCTTTGGATATAATTACATTGTTTAAAAGTTCTTTAGATCACTAAGAATAAGTACATGTCAAGATGGGGCTAGAAATAGAAGACCAAAATAGAGCCCAGAAAAGGGGCGGAAGCAGCAGAAAAAAAACCCAAGAAATTCAGAGGCAATCTGCTTACATTTTAAAATTCCTGAAACAATGAAAGAAAGAGTAGGCTTCTGCCAAGCATGACCCATATAAAATTTGCAAAGAGTACATAACACATTTTTCAGATTTAATTACTGATCAAAATGATAAAAACAAGCCAATTGGACACTGCAAATTATGTAGACTTTTGCTACTGGCTATAGCAGTGGAGATGAACTAGCACATTTTTCTCCTCATATCCCATGTACTCAGGTCTGATAAACTCCACGAAAGTTTATATTTTTAACTAAGCAAAGGTTGAACTGCTGATCAAAATCCCGTGAATAAATCACGCAGGTATTCCCATCTAATTCCCAGCTTTGGAGCAGCAAAGGCATCTAGGCCAGCTGATAGATGAGGAACACTGTCCTCCCAGAAACAGCCACTGGTGCAGACGATGGGCGCTGCCGAGCCTGCTGTCTTACAGAAGCTGATCCTGGAGGACGCTTTTCAATCGTCGATGTTAAGAGGATATCTTTTAGAATACAATCTGATTCAGATTAATGACTGTAATTTTTCGCTGGATGGAAAACACATCTAGAGGAATTGGCCCTTATTATAAGTTCAAAGGTAGTATATCCTTGCTACTACTGTTACATGTTTTATAGCCAAACTCAAGACCAGCTTTGGGCAATGAAGTTATTTGTGATGGAAATACTTAGGTTCTTGATTAAGAGAATATTTTTTAAGAAAATCACTATCGGAGAAAAGTATACCTGATACAATGACTGGAACTGAAAAATTATGAACAAACAGCAAAACAGTTAGTACCATTTGACGAAGAAAAGTAATAGCCAATATAAAACATTGCTATGGTGTTCTAAACATACAAATGTCCAATATTTAGCCAAGCAGAATGATGCTTCTTTTGACATTAACTATCCAACATTTCTTGAGATGAATGGATAGTTTCTAAGTCTAGAAGACGTGATTTTGGAATTTGAGGCTAGAATGTCTGAACATGTAATACAGATAAAAAATAAAACAAATTAAAACTAGAATGGCAAAATAAAAATAAAATGATCTTTTAATGCATAATGAAGTGAGAGAAAAGATAACACATAAAACAAGTTTTGGAGAAATTTTTTTCTAAATTGAAAGATATTTCATGTGATATATCTAAAGTCACACAGCTGTAAAATATAAGGACATTAGAACGAGGAAACGGAAATATTTGCATTACTATGAAGCTACCTGTATAAATAATTCCAAAACTGATTTATGGACACTATTTTCCCATCATTATAGACTGAGGTATCTTAATTATAAGTTTTCTATGAAATATTTCAGCTAAGAAAAATTTGAAAAAATTTGGAAGTGTTGTATGGGTTCAGGTATTTCTTTTTCTTTCTCTCTTTCTTTTCTTTTCTTTCTTTCTTTCTTTTTTTTTCTGAGACAGGATCTCACTGTGTCACCCAGGCTGGAGTGCAGTCATGCTGTCTCGACTTACTGCAACTCCTGCCTCCTGGGCTGAAGCCATTCTCCCACTTCAGCCTCTTGCGTTCTAGGACTACAGGTGCACCACCAAGCCCGGCTAATATTTGTATTTTTTGTAGAGATGGTGTTTTGCCTTGTTGCCCAGGCTGATCTCGAACTCTTGACCTCAAGTGATCTGCCCACATTGGCCTCCCAAAGTGCTGAGATGACAGGGGTAAGCCACTGCAGCCATCTAAATTTAGATATTTCTCTATGAGATGGTGTGATTTATAATACATGTGATACATTTACAAATCACATTTGTAAATGTATCACATTTGTAATGTATCACATGTATTATAAATCACAGTCTCTTAATGTATCATAGACAATGTATCATATGCACCCTCCATGAAAGAAATGTATTATATACACATCTCTTAAAGAAATGTATCATATACATTAAAAAATACTGTAGATTTTTTCTAGGATAATGGTAATTTTTATTTTCAATCTGTCCTTAGAACTTCTAATTCCATTGAATGTAATAGCAAAAACCGTAATTACTTTAGCACCAGCCTAATATATATAAAATCTATTTTTTCTGATTTTAAAGATCGCCTAAAATAATTTTATTGACAGTTGTTGCTAACTTAGCAGAATGAAATTTCTCTATACTGAAATAAACCACAGTGACTCAAGAAAGATGGCCTAATTTAGCATTACTCTCAACAGAACAAAATTACATGGAAAATTTTGACTACGAACACACAATTAGTGATTTTGTTAACAAGAAGGTAAAATATAAATTTTATGAAATAAATAGATGAATATTTATAAGTTATGTATGTCTTATTCATCTACTGTCATAGGCACATCATCGGGACATCTCAAAAGCGAGTAATAGGTCAGGCATGGTGGCTTATGCCTGTAACCCTAACACTTTGGGAGGCTGAGGTGGGCAGATCACCTGAGGTCAGGAGTTTGAGACCAGTCTGGCCAACATGACAAAACCCATCTCTACTAATCATACAAAAATTAGCTGGGCATGGTGTTGCAAGCCTGTAATCCTAGCTACTGAGGACGCTGAGGCAGGAGACTCGCCTGAAGGCGGGAGGCAGGGGTTGCACTGAGCCAAGGTGGTGCCACTGCACTCCAGCCTGGGTGACAAGAGCGAGATTCTGTCTCAAAAATAACTAATAAATAAAAATAATCATTCTATTCTGTTATCATGAATATTTGATCATGACTCTGCCATTTTTAATATTTTATGATTATGAAGGTATACTTCTCAAGATAGGAGAATAGAACATATTTTATCTACAGTTTAATTTACTACATTTCACTGTTTAGATGTATGATGTGGGGCCCATTTTTCCTTTTATTCAGACTCTACAGATGTTAGAGGCCAGCCCGAATGGTGTATCTTCCAGCATTCCATGTGTGCTCTCTTGTATTGTCTAGTAACTTGTGCAGCATAAGTAGTTAACAAATGTTTGCAGTGCAGGGTGCAGTGGCTCACACCCATAATCCCAGCTACTTGGGAGGCTCAGGCAGGAGGATCCCTTGAGGCCAGGAATTTGAGGCCAGCATAGGCCACATGGTGAGACCTCATCTCTAAAAACAATTTTTTTCAAATGCAGAATGAACAAATATTGTCTTCTTCTACTTCTCTAAAAACTACTTGTTAAATGGGGAGAAATGCCAGTTATAGGTGACGGGGGGATGGAGGCAGCAAACCACTTTGCCATGCATGTACCTATGCAACAATCCTGCATGATCTGCACCTGCATCCCAGAACCTAAAGTACAATAAAAAGAAAGAAAGAAAGAAAGAAAAACAAACAAACAAACAAAAATCTACTTGTTAAAAAAGACCTGTCAAAAACAACTTGACTTTCAAGGCCGTGATGAACTAGCTTATTCTCAGGGAAGGCTTTTTTATTCCTTTCAGCCAGAAGCCATGACCTTTCCCCTCCTGCACCTGGGCAGGCTTCACATCGGGGCTGCATCCCATGGTGGGTTTCTTTTGTGTGCTCTCAGCAGCACCACTTCCAATGAGATCAGCAGACGCTGAGGGCACACACAATCACGCTTCCCAGTGCCCACAGGATCTGGCACCTGGGTATTCATTACGTTCTTTTTCATTGACAACCTATATTTTTAAGAGATCGGTATGAACAAATTCCTATAGTAAAATCCTCATTTCTCCCTATGTGAAATAAGAACTGCTTTTATCTTTTTGCATCCAGGCTTTGAAAGTCATTTTGTATCCTTGTATTAAATACACACATTACAAACACCGTACATTTTCTGAGACTGAGAATAGTTTTGACAAAACTTTCTGTATAAAGCCTTGGGGCTGTTCTCTAGTGGATTGATAATTGAGATACATAATTTCAGGGCCAGAGGTATATTAATCGGTTGAGGTTAAGTGAGACTTTCATCAAGTCAGACAAAGGAATGCCCACTGTGTGTAAGGGAGCCAACTGCAGGCTAGCCAGGCTGTGGGTCCGTATCTCTCAGCCTTGCTGATTTAATTGTTTATCTGCTTTTGAAACCACCTTTGCCTTGTTTGCTGTAGATGATCAGTTTTCAGCAGCTATAATTTCCTCAGCAAGGTTTATTTCCCATTATGTACTTGATTTCTTTTTCATTTTTCCTTCCTTGTAAAGAAATCTTTCCGACTTGGCCACAGCTGAATTTCTCTCTCTCTCTCTCTCTCTCTTTTTTTTTTTTTTTAATTCTGCTTGCTTCAGGAAAAAAAAAAAAGAAAAAGAAAAAAAAAGAAGCAGATCACCAATGAACCTTTTAGTGCCTTTTAGTATGAGATGCATAGGTTTAAGTACTTCATTGAGTTTCTATTTAAGGATGATCATGTGATACTACGGATCAGAATGAACACATAAAAAGATACTCTTCTTTCTGCTTAAAAAGCAATTCCAAATTAAATTATGTCAGTTTATGAACACTTGAAATACATTCTCATTTTCCAATTGGTAGAAATGCGGGATTGTTATAATTCCTGTGGCTCTCTACTCTTTCCTTCAGGGTATTCTTTGTTAAGGATTCTTCCTGGTATTCATCATCTCCCACCTGGGAAATCATGTGATGGTAGCTTAAAGAGGGAAATTAGTGATTATTATTCAAAAATGCCTCTTTTTTTTTTTTTAATAGCCGATAGCACATTATGGCTTTGGATAAACTTTAATGGACAATGGAACGGGGAATTTGATTTCTCCGGAAACTATATTCCTTGTTAGATGTTACACAATCAAGAGAAATCTGTTTGTAGGACAAATCTGTTCTCTGCATAATAATTGTGCTATTCCTTGTTTACTGTTCAGCTGTAAATGGTCAAACGCTCACTGACGTGCGGGAGAATGGCACCTGCTGGAAGCAGTCGCGTGTTGGCAGTTACCACAAAGCCTTTCTCTAGGATGCTGGCAGACACCTTGACCTTGATCTGAGACATCACGGTTACCCCATTTGTAGATATTTGTACCCCTGGGTATGCCCCATGACTGCTCATTCTCTGTGAACAGACTTTGTAATGCGGAAAGTATTCACGAGGAGCTGAGATGTGACCACCAAATTAACTTCCATCTGCTATTAAAGCCAATATTTTTACTTCAATGCCAAACAGATTCCCTGGGGTATAACTTGATGCTTTATTCTAGTACAAGTATCACTAAAGGCATGAACAGTAATTTTAAATAAGATGGGCTTTGGGCAAATGAACAATGAGGACAGTACACCTTGCTGCAGAGGTGTGGGCACACCCAAACCCACCCCAAATCCTTTAGTCAGGAGATTGTAGGTGACAGAAATTTGTGATGCTGGAATGCATGGTCTGTATTAAATAGCCCTTCTGTGGCAGGCCAGGTCTCACTAATGCAGGCCTCCGTAACAACTGTTTCAGCACTGACTGAGTAGTTAAGTTAAATATTAAAAGCTGAGAGAGCTAGTGCCCTTATACAAAGGCTGGAATGTAACAAAAGCCCACCATGAGTCTTGCCTAGGTCTTTCCTGGGTCTTGAAGCATGACAAATTAATGAAGGAATTCTTAACAGGACCCGTTTAGGATTAAACAAGTTTTACTGGGGGTCTGAAGAAACTCCCCAGGCCTCCACAGACAAATATATCGGGGGTTCACAGGAACTCCCCATACCTCTGTGATTTAGCAGGAGGCAAGGGTAATCACCCCAGCCCACTGAACTTAATTTACCGAGGCTCCAGAGGAAGGCGTTCAGAACTCAGACCTTAGTTATAGATTAAAAGAAGTTAATCACGTCTTTAGATGAATGCTCACTTACACATAGACATATAGCTTAGAATCTGAAAAACTTCGTAATTTTGAGTTGGTCTGGTGATAGTTTCCAGGCTTTCTCCCTGTAACTGGTGGCAGAAATAAAAACTCTTTTCCTCCCCAGTTCATCTGCATCTTATTATTGGGCCATGAGAAATAGCAGCCCGACCCTCAGTGTGGTCCAGGAACACTTCTATGCCCGAATTGAAGTACAGAAGTCTTTTTCTTAGCTGATAAAGAGCGGGTAATTGGAAGAAAGGTACAATCCTACAAGAATTTACTTTTCTAAACCTTTATTTTCTTTTTGGGATTATTGAGGACTGGGTAGAATTATGAAAACATCAGAAAGAAAAAGTATGAAAGCACACATCTGTTTCCCACCCCAGCTTCTGATAGTTTGTTCACAGTGGAATCTGGGCATGATCAGATGGCATGATTGGAGGACTTCGTTTTTAATGAGATCAAATATTCTAACACAAATTCCCTTTTTTTCTGCTCAGACTGTTTGAATTTATGGTGACGTGGGGTCAGATGAGGTCATCTAATATCTGTAGTAAATGTGTGAAATATTAGAGAAAACACGAGCTCCAGCACAGTGTAAAAGAAACATGCCAATTCATGGATTCATTTGTCAGGTAGAAGTCATAAATTGGAAGTGGTGGTAAAATTTTAGAACAAAATAAAAGACACTTTGATAGGGACAAAGTGTATACATGAACTACTCAGAAAATTAGGATTTAATAGTATTTGATCTTAAAAGCATGATCTTTAATGCTGATGTATGTTAGTAGAGTCTAAGTCATTGTAAATTACATTTTTTCAGTAATTTTGAGCTTTCAGATAATTAAGATTACAGCAGATCTGCGTATATATTTAGCCTTATATGCCTGATCATTTTGTTACCCAGAACAAGTTGATATGACCTGTGATGAAGTCTCTCAGTTTTTCTTGGCAAAGTAAGAGCAATGATATTTCTTTCTTGAAAAATCTTTGGACTGTCTGAAAGCACTTTTCCTCCATAAAGATTAAAACCTTTTTAAAAATCTAACTGGCATTTTCTCTGGATAGACTTTGTATTTTTTCCCTGCCTCAGCAGAAAATTAAAAACTACTAAAGCATTTGTAACTTTTGTGCCTAGCTAGGGAAGAGTTCTCTGTCTAAACTGTTTACAACCATTGCCCCTTCTCCATTGGGGGTACATGGCGAGGCCCTGAGTGGATGCCTGAAACCACAGATAGTGCTGAACCCACAGATGTATACTATTTCTTCTGATAGTACATATCTATGATAAAGTTTAATTTCTAAATTAGGCACAATAGCTATTAACAATAACTAATAATAAAACAGATCAATAATAACAATATACTGTAATAAAAATTACATAAATGTGATCTGCCTCTCTTTTATATTTGGGTGAGTTATATCACATTTCTTCAAATACCTTAGGGCATTGGGAACTGGCTTGAAGGAAATCACTTTCAGGTAGGTTTGATAACTGGCTGGGTGGTAAGTAACATCATCTCCTGCTGTCTGGAACTGAAGGTAGATTTACAAAGAGCCCTTGTTTAAATGTTATCTGGGTTTAAACTGATTGTCAGGTAATACAGTCATGCACCACATAACGATGTTTTGGTGAATGATGGACAGTGTATATGACAGAGGTCCCATACGATTATAATACAGCTGAAAAATTTCTGTCACCATCATAGCTGCAATGCATTACTCAGGTGTTTGTGGTGACGTTGGTATCAATGAACCTACTCAAGAAGAACCTCAGGGAGGTCCTTCAGGAGGTATCCAGAAGAAGGCATTGTTATCACAGCGATGACAGCTCCATGCGTGGTTTTGCCCCTGAGGATCTTCCAGTGGGAAATAATGTGGAGGTGGAAGACGGTGATATTGATGATCCTGACCGTGTGCAGACCTGGGTTAATGCGTGTGTCTGTGTCTTAGTTTTTAACAAAAAAGTTTAAGAAGTTAAAATAAATAAATAAGTAAATAAAAAGCTTGTAAATAAGGATATAAAAAATTTTGTACAGCTGTCCACTGTGTTTATGTTTTAAGCTGTGTTACCAATGGGTAAAAATGTTAAAAAAAATAAAAACTTTCTAAACTAAAAATGTTACATAAGCTAAGGTTAATTTTTATTGAAAAAAATTTAAAAAAATAAGTTTAGTGGAAAGAGCATGGTGGCTCATCCCTGTAATCCCAGCACCTTAGGAGGCCAAGGCTGGCGGATAACAAGGTAAGGAGATCGAGACCATCCTGGCCAACGTGATGAAACCCCGTCTCTACTAAAAATACAAAAATTAGCTAGGTGTGGTGACTCACGCCTGTAGCTACTCGAGAGGCTGAGGCAGGAAAATTGCTTGAACCCGGGAGGCAGAGGTTGCAGTGAGCCAAGATGGTGCCACTGTACTCCAGCCTGGAGACAGAACGAGACTCTATCTCAAAAAAAAAAAAAGTGTAGTGTAACTGAAGTGTTCAGTGTTTATAAAGCCTACAGTGGTGCACAGTAATGCCCTAGGCCTTCACATTCACTCACCACTCACTCACTGACTCAACCAAAGTAACTCCCATCCTGCAAGCTCCATTCACGGTAAGTGCCCATACAAGCGGACCATTTTAATCTTTTATGCTGTATTTTCACTATATCTTTTCTATGTTTAGATATGTGTAGATACACTATACTTACTATTGTGTTTCAGTTGCCTACAGTATTCAGTGTGGTGACACGCTGCACAGGTGTTAATGGCTGTACCGTGTAGCCTAGGAACATGGCCGACTTTACCATCTAGGTTCACGTGAGGACGCTCTATGATGTTTGCATAACATTGAAAATTTCTAAGGACGTATTTGTCAGAACACATATTTCTCAGAACATACCCTCATCATTAAGTGACCCATGACTATAGATTACTATCTATTTAAATCTTAAACCTTCCAAGGATGTCATAGGATGCAGCTTAGAAGATTATTTTTATACAATCATTGGCAGACATTCCTTGAAGTAATTGTACCTCCTTGTATCACCTAATTAGTATCCGTGAATAATTTAAGCATGTAATTAATACTGATACCAAAATGTTTAAAATTATTTTTAAAAGAACTCATAATTACTCCTTTTAAATTGATTTTTTTCAGGTTTTGGCCAAATTTATCCTATTATACTTAAACTAGTATGCCTTCAAATTCATAATGAAATCTAATGAACTTGAAGGAGACGGTAGGTTTTAAATAAACTGAGTTTCTTCTGTGAAATGCATTCTGCTTATTTTTAGTGCCCTAATGATGAGAGCAAACACTGCAGTCTCCCAGGTAGTTTTGGCAGGTTGTTTTGGACTGACGAGTGTTTTAAGGCTGAGCTGTTTATTCCATGAACCAGGGAAAAAGACCCATGGCAGGAGGCCGCTGAGGAAGGTAGGGGCTTCTGGACACTTGGGTGGGCCCAGGGGCTCGTAACCTTGGGTCACTCTTTGTCCACATCCTCAATTCCTTTTTAATTCCGTGGTTCCTTGTTCACAGTTTTTAAATAAACCCCCCACCTCCATCCTCAAACAAACTTTCCAGCTGTTCTTGCTAATCCGGGACAGTGAACTTTGGCCCAGGCAGTGATGCTGTGCTCCAGTTGGGACCAAGTGGCCTGCAGGAAGGCAGTGGCACTCTGGAGTGTGCCAACCCACTTGCCCTCCTGCTACCCACAATACAGGGTTTGAGCCTCTCACCGTCTGGGCTAATCCCAGCTCTCACCCCCAGGGCTCATGTCCATGAGCAGAAAGATGATCTACGTTGATGACAAAACCCTTTCTATCCCCACTTCGGAAACATGCACTAGAAGAAAGAAATCTAACTTATTCAGTCTGCCTTATTAATTAGGAAGCCATCTCCAAAGAGTAGATAAACGTTAATTTGATATTTAGAGAATCAATTACTGATACAAACTGACAACATGTATGTGTAAGCGCCCGATGTGTCTTATGACTTGTCACTTAGTAGCTTAGCGGCCATTGTCACAGGACTAGGAGGCCCCGAGTTAGAAGCCCTCTGACTGTGTCCTACACTAACAAACTGTTCAAATGAGCTTGAGTAAGTCGCCTTGCTAATCATTCTCAATATATTAACTCATGTACCGCTCACACTCAGATACTTATGGAGGTACCATTATGCTGTTGTGTATACCAGGGGAAGCCACGACCCAGGGAGGATAAATAACTCCTTTCCATCCTGCCAGCGTGTGTGTGGACACTGACACCACACCCCCAGCCAGGCTGTCCTCTGAGAATGAGCTCTTTCCCTACTCCTGCTATTTTGGAATAAGGTGACTTTTAAACACAAATGAATCTTTTCTTGCTTCAATGACCAGGTTGAATTCATTAAAACTACGGCCTGGGAATTGACCCAAGTTTGATCCAATTTAGCTAAAATGCTAGTGTGACACCAGCTAATTGTACTTGAACTCGTTTAAGTTGTAGCCTGGAAGTGTTTCTGGATGACTGGAGCACGGCCCTACCTCTGCCACTCCCCTTATTTCCTGGTTCAATTGCTCTCCAAAACCCAGCTCAAATAAAGGGGATCAACTTGGACCTCTCCTTGGCATTCCCCGGGAAAACGAGTTTCTTCTTACTCCTTGCTTGCATGCCACATTAAACATGTCACATGTAGTTTCTGTCTATATTGTGTTGAGGTTAGTTTGTAATTCTTGACTGTGAGTGAATTAACTCATACTTCCCCCACCCTTCTACATTTTGAGTCCACTTAGAGATACCGGAGAGCAACTGAGATCACCTGACGGTGGTGGCAAATGTGGCAAAGGGCGACGTAGAAGAATGAAATAACATTCACAATTAAACAGAAAAGTGAAGGATCACAATGTTTGCCTTTTGCCTACACAGTGCATGGTATGTGTGTCTGGGGTACCCACGTCCAGTGCAGAGGGTGGGTACCAGGAAGGAAGGTTGAATCAAGTCTTTGAGTCTCACAGGGAGAGCCTGAATTTCATGCTATAGACAAACAGAACTCTGTCATGAGTTTTTTTGTTTACGACAAAATACTTTCCATATTAGTCTATAACTTTTCGTTTTTCTTAAAAATTTTTGATGGTTTTGTTAACTGTAAAAATACATTTGGGTTGGCATAGTGGCTCATACTTTAATCCCAGCACTTTGGAAGGCAGAGGTAGGAAAGTCCCTTGAGCCCAGGAGTTCAAGACCAGCCTGGCCAACATGGTGAAACCCTGTCTCTAAAAAAAAAATACAAAAATTAGCTGGGCGTGGTGGTGTGCACTTGTAGTCCCAGCTACTTGGGAGGCTGAGGTGGGAGAGTCACCTGAGATGGTGAAGTCTAGGCTGCAGTGAGCCATGATCACACCACTGCACTCCAGCCTGGGTCACAGAGTGAGACCTTGCCTCAAACAAACAAACAACAACAGAAACATTTTCTTCAACCACAAGAAGCAATAAATAGACATTACTGGGGCTTATAAAGTAGATAATAAAGGTTTACCTCTCCACCTCCCTAATGGCAGAGCCCTGAGATAAACACTACATGTGTAACAAGCTTTTGAGGGGGACTTGTCTGTTGCCTCAGAAATGGTAACCAAGACTTACCAGTGCCAAAACACAGACAAGACCCTTGTATAATTATCCATCACCTGACATCTGCCTGTTCTTGATGAAGAGAGGAGGCCGAGGGGGATGGGGCGGGGAATCAACTATTATCAGTGTCCTTGGGCTTTCAGGAAGTTCCATGGTTGGAGGCCACTCCCCCTTCTACTAGGGGTGGGGCTGCTCTAGGGCAATGTCTTGGAGAGATTGAGAAGTTCTGCAAGAGGAGAAGACTGACACCTGATTCCTTGAATGGAGGCTTCCTTAATAACAGGTGCATTTTAATACTGTCCCTTGAAAAAGAATTCTTGAACATGAAGGGTTTAACTGAATCTAGAGATGATGACTACATTTCCGGAGCTTTCAGATGGAAGTCTTGCTAATAGAAAATCTTGCTGAAGAACTGTGGAATTGTGTATCTTAAAAAATAATGGTAGGGCGTGGACAAGGTGGCTCACACCTGTAATCCCAGCACTTTGGGAGGCTGAGGTGGGAGGATCACCTGAGGTCAGGAGTTCAAGATCTGCCTGGTCAACATGGTGAAATCCTGTCTTTACTAAATATACAAAAATTAGCCGAGTGTGGTGGCACACGTCTGTAATCCCAGGTACTTGGGAAACTGAGGCAGGAGACTCGCCTGAACCAGGATGATGGAGGTTGCAGTGAGCCGAGATTGCACCATTGCACTCCAGCTTGAGTGACAGAGTGAGATTCTGCCTTGGGAAAAAAAAAGGTAGTGATGGAGAATTTCCCTCATGTTTCCGTGACTCTTGGAAGAGTGTGGAGGTTGACTTCAGAGTGTCTGCGCTTCTGCACTTGAAAAAGTAGGAAGGGTAGAGGACCGGATGGAGGCAAGACTGGTGATGTTCCACAGTCGGGGCCTGAAAGGAGAGAGACATGACTGTGGGAACAGGGTGCCCATTTGCCTCTGGTTTAGATCAAGTAGCCTGAAAATGAATACATCTGCTGCTTTAGTTCATGCTTTCTTTTCATTATCTAGCTTTTTATGAGAATATAAATTTGAAGATCATTTTGTATTTTTAAAACTTGCTAGAGAGATGGATAAGATTTTTAAATGGAAGCAAGGTGGAGAGGCTGGACCAACAGAATCAGGGTTGTTTTTGTTGTTGTTTGTTGGATTGATTTTCTTCTGTTTGTTTTGTATTATTTTTTCTTTGAGTAGCGTTTGAGGTTTTTGAAGGCTAGAATCTTAATATTGACATACCATTGAATTACTGATGAAAAGTCCTTTAAGATTACATTCTATTAGATAGCAATTGTCTAGAGCCAGTTTCACATTTAAATTATAGGCATTGGGTGTTTTCTCAAAGTAAGCAATAGAAGACAAAATAACAAATAAGTGGGTTTCTCTATTTATTTATTTATTTTAAAGCCTACAGCACCCGGTATTCCCAGGCGGTCTCCCATCCAAGTACTAACCAGGCCTGACCCTACTTAGCTTCCAAGATCGGACGAGATCAGGCACATTCAGGGTGGTATGGCCATAGACGTAAGTGGGTTTCTCAACAATTTTATTGTATGATAAACATCCATTTTACTATTAATAGTATGATATCAGTAAATGTCATTTCCATCCAGAGTTTAAAATTCTTCCCTCCCTCCCTCCATCCCTTCCTTCCTTCCTGTTTTGTCCTCCCTTTTGTCTAAATTGTAAAAACTGCTTGAGATAACTGTGGACTCACATGAAGTTGTAAGAAATAATACAGAGAGATCTTGTATACCAGTCACTTGGTACCCTTTAATGGTAACTAACATCCTACAATACTATAGTGCAATATTACAATGAGGAAATTGACACTGACATAATCCAGGGGTATTATTCAGATTTTACTGTTTTTATGTGTAGACAGTTCTCCCCTAACCATGGGAGTTTAGTTCTACTCAGCTTTATCATCTGAGTAGATGCGTGTGATCACTGCAACGGTCAAATTAACAGTTTTGTCACGAGGATTGACTCAGCTCCCATTTTATAGTCACTGTCATCCCTCTTCATCTTTCCCAGCTCCTGGCAACCACTAATCTCTTCTTGTCTCTTTAATAACGTCATTTTGATAGTGCTGCATAGGTAGACTCATGCAGTCTGAACATTTTAGATGGGCTTTTCACTCAGCATCATTCCCTTGAGATCCAGCCTAGTTGTGGCATTCATCAGAAGCTCATTTCTTTTGCTGTTGCTGAGTAGTATTCCATAGTATGGATATAGCACAGGCTGTTTAACCCCTTGGTTAAACACTGAAGTATATTTGGTTGTTTCCATGTTTTGGGTGTTACAAATAAAACAGCTGTGATCATTTATGTACAGGCATTTTTGTGTACATTTGTTTTCATTTATCTAATACAAATCCTAATAGAGCAAATGCTGGGTCAATGTAAGTACACATTTAGTTTTAAGATAAACTGCCATACTCTTTTCCAGCATTGTGATATTTTACATTCCCCCCAGTAACGTCTGAGTGATCAGTTCACCCACATTTTCACTGACATATGACCTCACCACAATATTTTATTTTAATTATTCTGATGACAAAAATTATTTGGATATATTTGTATAGGTCTGTTTTGCGGTTCTCTGTTTTGTTTCATTGACCTATGTGTCTGTTTCTCCTCTAATACCACACTGTCTTGAAACTGTAGCTACGTGGTAATCCTTAACACCTCTTAGATTGATTATTCTCAGTACATTCTTCTTTTTCAAATTTTGTGAACTTCTTTTTAGCTATTTAGATCCTGTGTCTTTCCTTGTAAAACTTAGAATAAACTTTTCTGTCTTTTAAACCAACAAAGACCAAAAAAGACAAAGAAGGGCATTATATAATGGTAAAGGGATCAATTCAACAAGAAGAATGAATAATCCTAAATATATATGCAGCCAATACAGGAGGACCTAAAATCATTAAACAAGTTCTTAGAGACCTACAAAGAGATTTAGACTCCCGCACAATAATAGTGGGAGACTTTAACACCCCACTGTCAACATTAGACAGATCATTGAGACAGAAAATTAACAAGGATATTCAGGACTTGAAGTCAGTTCTGGATCAAGTGGAACTCACAGATATCTACAAAACTCCCCACCCAAAAAACAATAGAATATACATTATTCTCTGTGCCACATAGCATTTACTCTAAAATCAATCACATAATTGGAAGTAAAACATTCCTGAGGAAATGTAAAAGAACTGAAATCATAGTAAACAGTCTCTCAGACCACAGTGCAATCAAATTAGAACTCAGGATTAAGAAACACTTAAACCCACACAACTACATGGAAATTGAATGCCTGCTCCTGAGTGACTCCTGGATAAATAATGAAATTAAGGCAGAAATCAAGAAGTTCCTTGAAACCAATGATAATAAAGAGACAATGTAAGAGAATCTCTGGGATGCAGCTAACGCAGTGTTGAGGGGGAAATTTTTGAGCAGTAAATGCCCATATCAGAAAGCTAGACAAATCTCAAATTGATACATCACAATTAAAAGAACTAGAAAAGCAAAAGCAAACAAATCCAAAAGCTAACAGAAGACAAGAAACAACTAAGATCAGAGTGGAACTGAAGGAAAGAGAGACACAAAAGCATTTCAACAAATAAATGAATCCAGGAGCTGGTTTTTTTTAAAAGAATTAATAAAACAGACTGCTTGCTAGACTAATGAAGAAGAAAAGTAAGAAGAATCAAATAGACACTGTAAAAAATGATAAAGGGTATATCGCCACTGACCCCACAGAAAAACAAACTACCATCAGAGAATACTATAAACACCTCTATGCAAATAAACTAGAAAATCTAGAAGAAATTGATAAAGTCCTGGACACATACACTATTCCAAGACTAAACAAGAAAGAAGTCAAATTCCTGAATAGATCAATAACAAGTTCTGAAATTGAGGTAGTAATAAATAGCCTACCAACAACAACAACAACAAAACAAAAAATCCAGGACCAAACAGAGTTACAGCTAAATTCTACCAGAAGTAAAAAGAAGAGCTGGTACCGTTCCTTCTGAAACTATTCCAAACAACTGAAAAGGAGGAACTTCTCCCTAACTCATTTTATGAGGCCAGCATCATCCTGACACCAAAACCTGGTGGAGATGCAACAAAAAAAGAAAACTTCAGACCAATATCTCTGATGAACATTGATGTAAAAATCCTCAATAAAATACTGGCAAACTGAATCCAGCAACACAGCAAAAAGCTTACCCAATAACAGCCTCTTCCCTAGGATGCAAGATTGGTTTAACATATGCAAATCAATAAGCATAATTCATCACATAAACAGAACTGAAGACAAAAAACCACATGATTATCTCAATAGATATGGAAAAGGCCTTTGATAAAATTCAGCACTTCTTCATGTTAAAAAACTCTCAATAAACTAGGTCTTGATAGAGCATACCTCAAAATCATAAAAGCCATTTCTGACAAACCCACAGCCAATATCAAACTGAATGGACAAAAGCTGGAAGCATTCCCCTTGAAAACTGGCACGAGGCAAGCACGTCCTCTTTTACCACTCCTATTCAACATAGTATTAGACGTTCTGGCCAGAGCAATCAGGCAAGAGAAAGAAATAAAGAATATTCAGATAGAAAGACAAGAAGTCAAGCTGTCTCTGTTTGCAGATGACATAATCCTGCATCTAGAAAACCCCATCGTTTAAGCCTCAAAGCTTCTTAAGCAGATAAGCAACTTCAGCAAAGTCTCAAAATAAAATATCAGTGTGCAAAAATCACAAGCATGCTTATACACCAACAACAGACAAGCAGAGAGCCAAATCATGAGTGAACTCCCATTCACAATTGCAAGAAACAGAAAAAAATACCTTGAAATACAGCTAAGAAGGGATGCGAAGGACCTTTCAAAGAGAATTTCAAGAATCACAAACCACTGATCAAGGAAATAAAAGGAGACACAAACAAATGGAAAAACATTCTATGCTTGTGGATATGAAGAATCAATATGAAAACAGCCATACTGCCCAAAGTAATTTATAGATTCAATGCTATTCCCATTAAACTACCACAGACATTTTCACAGAGTTAGAGAAAAACAACTTGAAAATTTATATGGAACCAGAAAAGAACCCATATAGCCAAGACAATCCTAAGCAAAAGAACAAAGCTGGAGGCATCACTCTACCCGACTTCAAACTATACTAGAAGCCTACAGTAACCAAAACAGCATGGTACTGGTACAAAAACAGACACATAGAGCAGTGGAACAGAACAGAGATCTCAGAAATATGACCACACATCTGCAACCATCTGATCTTTGACAAACCTGACAAAAACAAGCAACAGGGAAAGGATTCTTGATTTAATAAATAGTGCTGGGAAAACTGACTAGCCATATGCAGCAAATTGAAACTGGATGCCTTTCTTACACCTTATACAAAAATTAACTCAAGATGAATTGTATTAATTAAATGTAAAACCTAAAACTATAAAAATCCTAGAATAAAACCTAGGCAATACCACTGAGGAAATAGGCACGGGTAAAAATTTCATAATGAAAATGGCAAAAGCAATTGCAACAAAAACAAAATTTGGTAAATGAGATCTAATTAAACTTAAGAGCTTCTGCACAGCAAAAGAAACTATCATCAGAGTGAACAGACAACCTACAGAATGAGAGAACATTTTTGCAATCTATCCATCTGACAAAGGTCTAATATCCAGAATCTGCGAGGAACTTAAACAAAATTAGAAGAAAAAAACAACCCCATCAAAAAGTGGGCAAAGAACATGAATAGACACTTCTCAAATGAAGACATTTATGCAGCCAACAGACATATTTAAAAAAAAAAGGCACAACATTGCTGATCATTAGAGAAACGCAAATCAAAACCAAAATGAAATACCATCTCATGCCATTCAGAGTGGCAATTATTAAAAAGTCAAGAAACAATAAATGCTGATGAGGCTGTAGAGGAATAGGAACACTTTTACGCTATTGGTGGGAACGTAAATTGGTTCAACCATTGTGGAAGACAATGTGGTGATTCCTTAAGGATCTAAAACCAGAAATTCCATTTGACCCAGCAATCCCATTACTGGGTATATACTCAAAGGAACATAAATCATTCTGTTATAAAGATACATGCACATCATGTATCTTCTTTGCAGCACTGTTCATGATAGCAAAGACATGGAGTCAATCCAATTATTATAACCAATCACATTAACACAGTAAAGAAAAAATTATATAATCATATCATTTTTCTAGAAAAGGAATCTTGCTAAATTTTGGTAGGAATTACATTAAACATCAGGATCAATTTGGGAAGTAATGACATCTTTATTATGTTGAGTTTTTCATTCCACAAACATTGTATGTCTTTCCATTTACATAGATAATCATTAGTTTCTTTAATCAGCATTTTGTAACTTTAAGAATACAGATCCTATACACACGTTGTTAGATTTATGCCTAAGTATTTCATTTTTTTTGATGTGATTGTAAATGGTTTCATGTTTCAGATTGTGAATTCTACAAGTTCATTGATAGCACATAGAAATCAAATTAATTTTTGTGTATTTATCTTATTTCTTACAATCGCACTGAAATTACCTGTTATTTCTAGGAGATTTTTAGTTTTTGTTAGTATATTCCTTTGTAATCTTTGTAATTTTCTCCTGTACAAATTACAACCATTTTATTTCTTTCTTTCCATTTTTATACCTATTATTTCTTTTTCTTGCCTGATTGCACTGTCTAGAACTTCTGATACTGATCATGAATAAGAGCAGTGACACTCCTGTTTCTAATCTTAGGGGAAATAATTTCCTTGTTCTTGATCTTAGGAGAACACATTCAGTCTTTTACTACTTACCATTGTTTACTGTAGGACTTTTGTAGATGCTCTTTATCAGGTTGACTTCTGCTCCATTTGT
Organism: Cacajao melanocephalus; assembly: GCA_963573385.1. Classification (NCBI taxonomy): domain Eukaryota; kingdom Metazoa; phylum Chordata; class Mammalia; order Primates; family Pitheciidae; genus Cacajao; species Cacajao melanocephalus. Next base: position 25,635 of record CAUYLG010002608.1, read on the forward strand.
AGTTTTCTAAGTTTCTTTCTTTCTTTTTTTTTAAATCATGAACAGATGTTGGATTTTGCCAAGTGCTTTTTCTGAGTAAAATGATATAATTCATAATTTTTTCTTTACTGTGTTAATGTGATTGGTTATAGTGACTGATTTTTTTAATGTTGAACTAGGCCTGTATTCTTGATAAATTTCAATTGGTCATGAAAAATGTATAATTCCTTTTATATTTGCTGGATTTGATTTGATAATGTTTTGCCAAAAACTTTTCTGCCTAAGTTCATGAGAGATATTGGTCTGTCGTTTTCTTGTACTATTTTCGACTAATTTTGTTGTCAGAGTAATACTGACCTCAATAAATAAGTGGAGATGTGTTCTCTAGTCTTTTATTTATTGGAAGAGATTGTGTAATATAGGTGTTATTCTTTTAAAAAATGTTGTTAAGATTCTCCAATGAAACCATCTGGGACCGGCTATTTTATTTTTGGGAATTTCTAAATTACAAATTTTATTTATTTAATAGTTATAGGACTACTCAATTTATTTCATCTCAATTGAGTTTCGGTAGTATGTGATTTCTTTTTAGGAAGTTTTCCATTTTTTTTTTTTTACATTGTCAAGTTCATGATCGTAAAGTTGTTTGTAGTATTTCCGTAGGGTATCTTGTGTGTGCATGTGTGTGTGTTTATTTCCATTTTAGCTAAGTTATTACACAAAATTGTAAAAAGAGGGCCGTAGAAAGATTTAATCTAAGGTAGTGACATTTGAGGCCAAATTTTAAGAGTAAAGAGGAATTACCACCTGGGGAGCAGGTGGAATGTTCTTGGCAGAGGGAATGTTAGGTGCAAGAGTCACATACTGGCTATGCATACCGGAAGGGGCACAGCACATTTTGAGAAATAGAAGATGGTGGCTATGGCTGAAAAGCAGAGGTGAGCTGAGCCTAAAGAGCAGGGCTGGCTATCAGGGGCAGAGTCTCATAAATCACAGTACATTTTTGCTTAAAGCCCCAAAAGCAATGAGAAAATACTGACAGATTTTAGGAAGAAAGTCAATAAGACATGCTTTTAAAAGCTCACATATTTGTAGTGTGAGTGGAATAAAAGGATACAGAAAAGCCTGTTAGAAGGCCCTGTGGGGTCCAGTTGGTGGGCATTACTGACTTTGGTGTGTCCGCTCAATACTCAATGTGAACTCCACGGCCAGCATCACGATCCTTTGTTTGTGGTCCCTGTCATCTGCGGTGACTAGAGGACAGAGCACACGAGAGATTGGGGAAGAGCGAGACTGAGAGATGGGGCCCCCGGGGCAGACAGGTGGCCAGGACTGTACATACCATGTCAATCGTTGGGAGTTTCACAAATTGACAGGGACAGGTATTCAGTGAGAGTGAATCTTAATCTCATCTACATATAGAAAGCATGCTAGCAGGAGCGATGAGGATTAATGGGGGCTGGTGAGAAGAGATGGGCAGAAAGGAGTGATGGGGGGTCTTACAGTGAACTTTGCACACAGATAACTGTGCTGAATGTGAACATCTTTCAGACACCAGCAGGATGAACTGGAGGAGCAGGCAGGATGGAAAAATGTCTCCGAGGCAGAATGAGTAAGTCTTGGCCATGAGTTGGTTATGTAGGTGAGAGGAGCAAAGACCACGAGGTCTTCCTGCCTATTTGGGAGAAATGCTTTTCATCAGGGTAGGAAGAGGAGGAAGAAGAGTGCTTGGCCCTGGCTGAGCCTTGAGCAGGGTGCTCATTCCTTCATTCATTGAAGAAACTCTCATTAATGCCTGCTGGATACCAGGCTGCACCTGACCGATAGGTCTATGGGATTGGACTTGGCAGTCTTGGTCATTGTCCACATGAAAGTTAAAGTCATATGCAATGTTTCTTTTTGGGCACACACGTCTGTCACGTATGAAGTCCCAGAAGAACAAAACAAAATGCAATGAAATCAGATGTCACTGTTATAGCTGAAACTGCTATAAGAGATCAGAGTAGCGGGAGGACACATGATGTTTCCATTAGTAGAAAAAAGAGAATTTTACCTTTTATTTGCAATTTTGTTTTTAAATGAGAGAAGTGTGGTAAGGAGATGGTCATTTTGGTGGCAGAAAAAAGGTGTCTTTGGGATGTTGGAAATTCAAATGGAAACCTTGGTGAGAGGTAAGGACTAGGGACGCTGATGAATGCAGAGGTGCCAAGTTTGTGGGAGTGACAAACAATCCAGGAAGTACATTTTGAAAATTAGTTTGAAATTCTTTGTATTTTGTGCCAATTAATTAGAGTTGTTTTGGTATCTAAAGAACAATCACTCTTATAGACAAATTCATTTTAGGTATTAAAAATGTCAACCTTAAAACTTTATGTATAGTTAACACTTAAAGGAAGAAGTGGAATTGCTTTCTTTCATTAGTTTTATTTTAAGACTCTTGCTTTTCAAGCATCTTAATTAAAATTAATATTTCAGCAATGGAATATTTGTTGAAATAAGGCATGAAGGAAATGATGAACTTATCATTTATTCTTTACAGCTGCCCTTATGTACCACAACGGTCTGTCTACCTAAGGGAAGAAACTGGGGCACAAAATATTATTTATAGAGTTGACCTTAGCCAAAGCAAGGGCAGCTACCTGGGATACATTTTCCCATTGCCTTGGAGAATGCTCCCCTTGCCTTTGTTACAAGCAGGTTTTTAAAGACAAAAGGGAACAAGGAGTAGGCTGATCCAAAGTTGTTTGACAGGCATTCCCATTGGTTTACAGAATAACACTGGTTAGTGATTGGCTGTACATTGTTGACCCATCAGGTGTATGGCATTTTACAGCTACTTGGAGTCAGTTAGTCTGGAGCCTGCCTAGCGAGTGGCTTTATGAGGTCGTTATTTTAGTTCAAGGGGGAGTGAGAGATGACTGCTGTCACATTTTAAATGCCTCTCTGGGCCTGATAATTTAAAGAGGTTCACGTTCCTCACATAAATATTTCTTTTCTTTCTTAGGGCTACGATAAACATCAACTGCCATAATGCACATTCACTCTATACAAATGCATATAACAATGCCATATTCTGTGCGACACAAATGTATGTTCCTCTCCTCAGAGCTGTCTCTTGCGAATGATAAATACTTTTAATCACAGGAAAAATGCCAAGGATGTTACCTTCTAAATGTCTAACTTAGTTAAAGAATTATGGCTCTCTCAAGGGTACACGCCTCCATTAAAACCTCATTAACAATTCAAGTTGGGAGTTTATTAGGTTTAGGGTGTGGTGGTATGCAGGTGGGGGAAAGAAATTTTCTGGGACGAGCTCCCCAAAACCTGTCCAAAAACAGTTATAGAACTTTTATCTCTTTTTAGGCTAAGTTGAAGAATTAATTATGATTAAAACATTTTTAATTAATTTATTAATTCATTTTATTTATTTACTTTATTCTGAGACAGTCTTGGTCTGTCACCCAGACCCAGGGATAGTGGCAGGATCTCTCAACTCACTGCAACCTCCACCTTCCGGTTTCAGGTGATTCTCCTGCCTCAGCCTCCCGAGTAGCTGGGATTACAGGCACACACTACCACACCCAGCTATTTTGTGTTTTTTTTTTTTTTAGTAGAGATGGGGGTCTCACCATGTTGGCCAGACTGCCTCGAACTCCTGACCTCAAGTGATCTACTCGCCTCGGCCTCCCAAAGTGCTGGGATTACAGGCTTGAGCCACTGCACCTGGCCAAATTTTTAATTTATTTTTAAATGGACAAAAATTATATATATTTATGGCATACAACGTGATGTTTCAATATATGTTTACATTGTTGAATGGCTAAATTCAGCCAATTAGCATTCATTAGCTTACATACTTTTTTTGTAATGAGAACTCTTAAAGTAGACTCTTTTAGCAATTTTCAAGAATATATGTTGTTATTAACTATAGTCGCCATGTTGTACAATGATCTCCTGAATTTATTCTTCCTAACTAAAATTTTATATCCTTTGATCAACCTCTCCCCAATCCCTCCAGCCCTATTATACTTATTTCAATTCAATGTTTCAAACCTGAGAGTTCTAAGACCTTCACTCTACCTTTCACGCTCAAATTTCTGCAGTTCTAATTTCGCTATGTAATATTGTTTTGAGTCTCAGCAGCTACACGCTTGACTTAACACTGTCTTTTAATTTTCCTTGGAGGTTTTAAGGAGCAGAGTAGAAAATATTGTCTGCTTGATTTATTAGGTGTCAACACAGGAAATACCAGATGGTTTTGTCTGGTATTTCTGCCATGTAATTAGAAAAATACTTGTTTGAAATTGCTAGGCAAAATGCCTATTTTTATTGTCTGTGTCTCTTATCTCTCTCATATTAAGATGTTAAGGTTGTCATACAAATATGATGTGTAGATGTTGATGAGCTGTAAGTTCCTAAAGAGTTAGGGATTATTCACTCATCACCTAAGACTTCCATTTCAGACCCCAACTATCACAACTAAGTAATTTTCTCCATTTTCAAAGGACAAGTGGAACTTAAATAGACCAACTTATTTAAACCGTATGCCAAAAGGAATTTAGGGTGTTGAAAGAATATTTCCAGATATGTCCTCTTTACTTGAGTTTCTTTGATTCTTATTCTCAGTGTATGTTTTAAAAACTAGTTTGTTTGAATTCACTATTTACTTATCTCTACTCTTCCCTAACAAATTTTTTTTGAAAATAAAAAATTTTGGAGCTTTAAGTCCTAAAATAATTATCCAAATAAGAAACTTAGAAAGTTGCTATGCTATTGATCTTTCAAAGCTACATATTATACTGATAGTGAAGTTTCATGACTGACAGAAATTAACTGCCCTCTGCTGATATGGTGTGAACATCATTCCTCAGCTTATAAAATAAATTTTTTTAAATTATATATATATATATATATATATATATATATATACACACACACACACACACATATTTTGAGACAGAGTCTTGCTCTGTCATCCAGGCTGGAGTGCAGTGGCACGATCTTGGCTCACTGTAACCTCTGCCTCCTGGGTTCAAGCAATTCTCCTGCCGCAGCCCCCCAAGTAGCTGGGACTGCAGATGCCCACCACTATGCCCAGCTAATTTTTGTATTTTTAGTAGAGATGGGGTTTTGCCATGTTTCCTCCTTTTCTAGAACACATCACCAAGAAATAGCAAGAATATGCTTAGTTTTATAAGAAACTAAGTAACATAGGATGTGCAAATCTTTTACTTTTTTACTTTGTTCTAATTTTCTAAAACCAAAATCCACTCAGGTAATCACACTTAAGTTATATATTGGAAGCCTATAGTCTTAAACTGCTTTATAGTAGTATGCATTTGAGTTTCCTCCATGTCTTTTTATGGCCTGATAGCTCACTTCTGCTTAACAGTTCCTTGTGCGGATGTACTCCAGTTTATCCATTTACCTGCTAAAGGACATCTTGTTTGCTCTCGAGTCTAGATAATGATGATTACATCTTCTATAAATATCTGTGCACAGGTTTTGTGCAAATGTAAGTTTTCATCTATTTGGGTACATACCCAGGAGCACAGTTGCTGGATTGTATGGCAAGAGTATGCTTATTTTTGTAAGAAACTGCCAAATTGTCCCAAAGTGGTTCTACTGTTTTCCATTCCCACTAGTAATGAATAAGTCTCTGCTGATCAGCATACTCACTAGCATTCAGTGTTGTTAGTGTTTTGGATTTTGGCCATTCTAAATGGGTGTCTAGTGGTATCTCATTGTTTTAATTTGCAATTTTCTGACATTGAGCATATTTTCATATGCTTATTTGTCATCTGCATAACTTCTTTGGTGAGTGTTACTGCAGGTCTTTTGCCCATTTTTTGTTTTCTTATTGTTGAGTTTTATTTTTTTGGTATATTTTGGATAACTATTATTTACCAGAAATATATTTTGCAAATATTTTCTTTCAGTCTGTCACTTGTCTTCTCATTCTCTTCACGATATCTTTCACCTAGCAGTTTTTAATTTTAGTGAAGTCTAGTTTAAGTCATATGTCACTTAACAATGGGTTATGTCCTGAGAAAAACATCATTAGGTGATTCTTTCATTGTGCTCCCAGGCTACAAACCTACACAACATGTTATTTTGGAATACAAGGGTAAGTATTTATGTATCTATACATATGTAAACATAGAAAAGGTATAGTAAAAATACTGTATAAAAGACAAAAGCTGGTACACATATGGAGGGCACGTGCCATGAATGGAGCTTGCAGGATGGAAGTTGCTCTGGGGGAGTCAGTGAGTGAGTGGTGAGTGAATGTGAAGGCCTAGGTCAATCCCGTACACTACCGTAGACTTTATAAACACTGCAGACTTAGGCTACACTAAATATATAAAACATTGTTCTTTCTCCAGTAATAATTAAACTAAGCCTACTATAAAGTTTTCACATTATAAACTTTAATTTTTTAAAACTTTTTTGTTTCTTTTGTAATAACACTAACTTAAAAGACAAACTATACAGCTGTACAAAGATATTTTCTCTCTTTATCTCCCTATTCTATATACTTTTCTATTTTTAAATTTAAAATTCTTTTTTCCATGTATTACTTTACATTAAAAACTAAGAAACACATTTGCCTAGGCCTGCATAGGGTCAGGATTATCAATATTACCATCTTCCACGTCTATCTTGTAGGGTCGGGATTATCATTATCACCGTCTTCCACCTCCGTGTCTTGTAGGGTCGGGATCATCAATATTACCATCTTCCACGTCTATCTTGTAGGGTCGGGATAATCAATATCACCGTCTTCCACCTCCGTGTCTTGTCGGGTCAGGATAACCAATATTACCGCCTTCCACCTCCGTGTCTTGTCCTAGCAGAACATCTCTGGGGGAGTAGTGCCCATAGAGCTATCATCTCCTATGACAACAGTGCCTTCTTCTGGAACTACGTTTTGAAGGACCTGCCTGAGGCTGATTTACAGTTTACTTTGAAAAATATATAAGCAGAAGGAGTAACTCTAAAATAATGATTAAAATATAAGAAATATGTCATTAACATAGTCATTTATTATGAAGTATTACCTACTATACATAACTGTATGTGCTAGACTTTTATACCACTGGCATCACAGTAGGTTTGTTTACATCAGCATGACCACAAACATGTGAGTAACGCATTGCGTAATGACCTTACTACGGTGATGACATCACTAGGCAATAGGAATTTGTCAGTTCCATTGTAATCCTATGGGACCACCAGTGCACATGTGGTCTACTATGGACTGAAACACTGTTATGTGGTGCTTGACTGTATTTACCATGTTAAGCAATAGAATACATGTGTGAAATTGAACAGAACAAAATTTTATTTTTAAGTTTTCTTTTTTGTTTGCTCTCTTAAAAGAAATACTTTAGAGAAAATAAATTTAACAATCTCTTTAAACAAAGAACAATTCATGAACTGGGGAGCAGTCAGAACTGCAGAGCTCAGTGATCTGCTGAGTGTGAGTCGTGAGCTTTCAGAGGCTGAATGTGGAAGCAAACCCAAGACATTTCCTGATTGCCTACTGTAAGGCGTTTGTCTTATTTAGGCATAACATGAGGGTAGGTCCCTAGTTCCACCGCAAACCTGGTGGTTGGCTGTTTGTGATCGACTGGGCCTAGGTGTTTCTTTTTTTTGTTTTTCCTTTTTTATAGTCAGTTATAAAAAAATGCCTACAAGCTAAGTTTCAGTTTGCTTACATAAGTGCTCTGGCTACAGAGGAAACTTCAGGCCAAGGGCCTCCTCTTATTTGCTTTAATAACTCTCTATTCCCAAAGTAAATATTTGGGTTTCATATTCTTCTACGTGATCCTGCAATAGTAGACAATTGTAAATACCCGCATTGCCATAAAGAGAAATGTTTTTATAGTATTTTGCATTATTATGTTTAACTTCATTCATTTTTGTTACAGTTGCTTATGGTGCAGATGTTTACCGACCCCCACTGTGTAGCAGTACTATGGAATCATTTTGGTGTGCTTTCACTTCGATTTTAATGTATGTGATTGTAAAATGATCTATAGATTAAAAGCAAAATTCAAAACAAATGCCATGCTCTTTAGTACAAGCATCATAAGGCATTTAGGGTCAATGTTTGAAATTCCCAAGCAAACTACCTCGTTCCTAGTCTGCACTTAAAAGTACTTGTTTTCTAGCAGCTCAGGAAAAATTTATTTCTAGATGCAAACATTTTTTTCCAATTTGTATTATACTGGTGTCTTCTTATAAGTACAAATGGAGTAGTTAGATTTTTATTCAAGATATGCTCATACTCTTGGCCATGGAGGGTGGCCCGCCAAGGATCCTGGTTGTTCTATTATTTATGAAGGTGATAGAGCCTTTCTCAAACTGGAGGAAAAGGGTTGAAAGTCCTTACTGTCCTTACTATGAAGTCCTTACTATATAAAGTATTGCCTGGGTCTAGGAATCTAGCAGTACTTTGAAAGTACTCAAGTAGATTATTTCAAAACGGTGATGAATAAAATTCAACTTTTCAGTATAGTTATTTTTTTCAAATCCTCGATTTTTTAAAATGAGCTTTTAGTGGATCAATGTAATGAAAATATTGAAAGGAGTCACACCAGATTCATTAGCTTTGTAAGTCACTTTAAGATTTGTTTATTTTAGGTGAAGTTTTGTGCTGCTTTAAGTATCATTTAACATTGAACATTCCAGGAATCTGTTATCTTCTAACCTAGAACATGAGTTATAGTTCAGGTGAACGGCAAAGAATAGTGATTAATAAACAGGCCTTATAGGCAAGTGTAAAGACCTGTCTTCCTCACCTGCTATCTTTTGCACAGTCACATTGACCTTTTTCTGGTCCCACGTGGTTTCTGTGAGCACAAAGAGATGTAAGACAGGGAGGGAAGGGCAGCTGTCATGGGCCTTTCAATGAATTCCATTTCTCTGGGGTTCACCAAGCCCAGCGTGAAATGGGGTGTAAGCAGGCTAGAAGAGCAAGAGGTACAAGAGCTGGCACGTTCATCCACTCGCTAAGGGTCTTTGGGCCCATGGGTACTGAGAGCTCTTCGCTTTACCTGGGGCCCCAGAAGTAATGGGACTCATTCCTGCTCCCATGGAGCTCATTTCAGTGGGAGAAATGAACTATGCAAGAACTGATTTGAATCTGAATAGATTGTAGTTAGAGCTGCAATTGAGATACACATGGCATGAAAAAACTCTGAATTTCTTTCTCTAATGTTTTAAGTCTCAGAATCAAGGACATAATTTCAAGAGATTCAAGATGACATTGGACAAATTCTCCTTATTTTACAGTTAAAGCTGAATTTCAGAGATTGAAGTGATTTCATCAAAGTTACATGGATAATTAATGACTGAGCCAAAACATAAAGGTCAATGTTGTTGAAATGGCCAGTGGTCACACTTAAGCCTAATGAAGCAAAGTTCTTGAAAAATTAGAGTCCGTAAAATCAGCTTACACATATAAGATGACCTATGTCTTACCTGTGTGTGAATATTTGCCTGTTGACTATTTACTATCCGCCCTTGTAGAACGCAAAACACCGTAAGGTGTCTTACTAAAGAGAACTGGGTTCTGTCTCCAATCAAATGTTCTTCAGGTGTTCCCCCTCTCCTAGGACTTATAATTCATGCCTGGGAGTGCTTGATAATACAGATTTGACAGTCTGGCAGCTAATGGAACGAGGTGCTTCAGGAGCCTGAGGTAGGAGATGTTCTCCTCCTTCCACAGTGGAGGCCAGGGCAACGCTCCCGGGAAGGAAGGAGAACACTCTGCCCCTGAATGTGTTCTTATTATAGAAGCCTTCTATTTTGGAAGTGCTATTTTTATTTTGTAGCTAGGATGATCAAAGAAAATAAAATAGGTGGTGTTAAAAACACGTTTACAAAAATACATAGAATTTTCAATCAGTTTACTAGATTTCTTCAAGTACTACTAATAAAACCATAGCTTTTATTTCTAATGCTTTTATTTCTTGCAATGGGAAAGACAACAACACCGACACGCCTGCCCACTGTGGCAAATGTCCTATTCTTTCTGTGACCGATGGACATGGCGCCATGGGGATGAGGATGGAGCTGTTGATTGTCAACAAATATTTATGGAAGGTCTGAGACTTTCTAGATGTTGCTATAAGCATTGTGGGTACAGAAAACCCTTAAAAGGACCGTGTCCTCAGCATTTACTACACAGTTGAATAGAAAAGACACCAAATACAGACAGAAATTAGTAATACACATCTGGAGTTGAAACCTGCAGAGAGCTGGAATGGTGCCACTACACTCTAGCCTGGGCCATCTCAAAAAAAAAAAATTTAACTGTCCAAAGAGAATAGGTGGAGTTGGTGAGAGGTAGAGGAGCCTGGCTCCTGGGTGAGGGGAATAATTACAGGGTAGTTTCTGGAGGAGAACTGTGCTGGGGTGAACTGAAACACACATGAATTTTAGTGATTGCTGAGAAAGGCAATAGAGCTCATGGCGCTCTCAAGGAAAGGGCAGGGGATCCGGAGATGATAAAAAGAACGGACAGGGAGCTGAGAGCTTTCAGGCTATTTCAGGTCTCATCTGGGCTAATTCAGCTTCCACAGGGCTGCGGCGACCCACAAAACGCCCGTCACTCACCTCTGCCTACGATGCACTTCGCTGGTGGTGTCCACGGCATTTTACGGACTAAGAAGAACTATTCATGGTGGCTCACAGTGGTCTACTCTTGAAGGGCAGAAACGCCCTCCACAGGCAAACACAACTTCAGGTTCCCTTGAATATGCTCTTCTTCCCGAGATCTGATTTTTCCTTGTCTTCTGCAATGTCCTGTGGCCATGAGCAGCTAACGTACGTGAGAGGTCTCTCTGTCGTCTCAGGCCTTGTTTGGAGACCTGAGGCTCCAATGGTGGGGTCTCTGTTCTCCAGCAGCCCTGGGAACACTTCTCAATCTCCTTTGGTGACACCCCTTCCTCTGCCTGCTTTTAAATGCAGCTGTTCCTTACGCAGCTGCCCTCCAGGATCCTTTCTCTACACACTGTCTCTTGCGGCCCCTTCTACTTACATGCCGTCAGTTAACAATCTTGCAAAGATTCCCCAAATAGCCGTGCTAGCCCCAGAGTCTCTGCTGAGCTCCGGCCAGCAGTCTCTACCCCTCCTCCTAACCTGCTCCTTTCTCAGATGGGCCACTGCTCTGTGAGTAGCACCCCACCCCCATCCCTGGTCCACCGACAGCCAAGAGAGGCCTGTCCCACTCGGTGCCTCCCTCCTCCCTTTTCTGCACCCACCACCCCTACTCAATTCAACCCTGACACTCCTCCATCTTATTTCCTCCTCTGCCCCGCCGGCCTCGCGGTCGTCTGGTTCAGGTGCAGATCATCTCTCTCCTGGGGTATTCCAAGTGGCTCCCGCCGGATTCCCTGCTACCAGTTTTGTTGTTTCCAATGCAGTCCTCTCATTGTCAACAAAAGTAAATGTTCTATAAAGGCAAGCCTGATCATGCTCCCTCCCTGCCTGATGCTTTCAGTGGCTGCCTACTGCCCTTAGGAAGCAGCCCCAGCTGGCTCAGAGGACCTTTGTCGACTTGCTGGTGCTCCCCCAGCTTGGGGCCCGCCTTCCACAAATCACTCACTGCTGCAGAGACCCTGAACTGCTCTTGCAGTGGGGCCCTCCCAGGTCTCTGTGACTGATGGACCGCACACAACGTGTTTCTCTCCTCGATAGACTTCTCCCCATTTGGGCCACAGCAGGGCCTTTCCTAACCTCTGGACCAGGGTAGTTGGTTGGCTCAGGGGTTGCTTGAGGCTGGCATTGCCCTTGCAGGACTGCCTGTTTAGTGTCTCTTTTACCCGATAGGGCACCCGTTTTGGGAAGCCAGAGTCTGAGTCTGGTTTTAGTTTTGTTTTTTCCTTTTCTCATCTGTATCTGCAAGGCATAGATAAATTAGGAATAGTAAATTAGAGTCTAGATTTGAATCCAGGTCCATTTGATTCTCAATTTGTGTTTGCTCTACCACATTCCTGTTTTCTCTAAGTTAACTTCACATTCATTGTTCTTTTGCAAGTCATCTATGGTGCTGACCAACTGGAGAATGTGTCCTTAGATTGGTTTTTCGCTCTTTCCAGCTTTCTTCATTCCTCACACCTGCTCCCTGGGATCACACTCCCAGTCAAACTCCCAGCAGCTATGTCTTTATCTCAAGCTCTGCTTTCAGGGAAACGATACTGTTACAACATGTCTGTAAGAGCTGGAATCAAGGGCATCTTTTTAAAAGGGAGAGACAGATAAAGTTGGTAAGTCTTTTCTGTCTCATTCCCACTGGGAATTTTGTTACGATGAGTGTGAAGACCATATGCTAAGGGTAATAAAGCACAAAGATTGTCCCCGTTGACACTCCCAAGCTACTGCAGCCATCTAGACAGCCTCCTCTGGTCTAGTATGGTGCAAATAGCTCATGGGTTTGGGCCTGATTAGGATTTTCTGTTATTTGCAGCCCAAACCATTCCTGATAGGGTAGAACTAAAAACAACCACAAAAGAGTACTTGGATTTACCAATCTTAGGGGAGTGGTTAGAATTTTGCCTTTTGAAAATCCCTGCATCTCTTCTCCTTGCTCCCCGTGAGGGGCCCGAGGGAGCCTTCTCTGTTCTTCCTGACGATTACAGGAGCTACGGGTGCAATCGTTTTCCACCTGCCTTTGGGGATGCCTGGTGTAGGTCCACTGCCGCTGATGTTTTCTTCTATCATTTTTACTTTCCCATATTATCATTTACTTTCTGAAATACGAATTAGATACACAAAAAGTAATCTGGAGAAAATCATGGCACACATTCGGAATTCCTACACTGTTATCCTTACAGATTCTAAAACGTATTTTATCTCTCACAAGGCCTTTTCCTCACTAAAGGTACATTTGGTTTTCATTGGTTCAGACTTGTTTCACAGCAAGAATGCAGTAGTTTACAAATATACATAACATAAAGTGAAATTAGTTAACTACACCTCCCTTCAACTAGCTTGATTGAAAGTTAATCTCATTCCATGGAATCAGCAAGAGGAAAAGGAGAATTTATGAGTTGTGCACTTGAGCATTTGAATACCTGATTGCTCCAGGATTTTGTGTTTTTGAAAGTGTAGCAAGGTGGCCAGAACTGCAATGGCCCCAAGGCACAGCTGTCAAGAAATATCTACCAAAAAGAGAATTGCTTCATTAAACATAGATCTTTCCTTTGTTCATTAGGATCTCGCCAGATGGGAATTCAGTGTTTTGAAAGCAGGCACGCACGTGGAATTTTGTTTCTGACATTGACGAATGACTGAGTCTCTCCATGGAGTTTCACTATGGGGTGTCAGTGAGTGTCAGTTGAGGGCGTGACTATAACTTTTCATGAGAGATCTGTAGGTGTCAAGCCAGTCTACGGCTGAGCAATCACAGTACAGCATCCGCATCTATAAGTCAAAAGGGTAGAGGTAAACTCTTGAATTTAAATTTGCATATTGTAAGATTCTTCCAAGTGGACTAAATGGCATTTGAAAAACACAACTCCTGTTGAAGTTTCAGGTACTGTCACTTACTGTGCCTGACAAGAAACAAAGGCAGCACAGCTAAAACACTCAGTTGCAGATCAGAAGAACCAATGGTCAAAGCAAGGAACTCTGGCCTGCCTAGGGTTACTGTACCTCCTGAGTCAGCTGACACCTGGTACCTCTGTACCATTAACTTGACTAGGAACCCCGCCCTGTAGTCATGACGATCTTTGGAGGGTGAATAAACTAGTTCTAGTGCAGCATTTGCAGAGCTCCTAGCATGGCAGGTGCCGTCCTACGTGTCGCTCTTTTGTTATGTTCTGCTGCAGGAAAGTCAGGGAGGTGCTTGTTTATATAGTTGGAGAAGCTAAGAATCATAGAAGTCAATACTTTCGTCAATCACTTAGCCAGCAAATGGCACGATTGATATTCAAACCTAAAGTGTCTGACATAAAAGCCATTTTTTTCGTTCTTCTCTACTGCTTAGTGTAGTGATTAAAATTGTGTTTGGTGGAGTCAGTGGGAGTTCAAGTCTCTGCTTTGCAGATGACTAGCCATGTCTTTCTGCTGCTAATTCGTTCGCTCACTTCTGTTTTGCCATTCAAAATCAGCTATATCTTATCATGGTTTCGATTTGCATTTTCCTGATGATCAGTGATGTTGAACATCTTTTCACATTCTTTTTGGCACTTTGTATGTCTTCTTTGGAGAAATGCCTATTCAAGTCCTTCGCTTATTTCTGAATTGGGTTGCTTGTCTTCTGTTGTTGAGTTGTCAGAGTTTTGAAAGATGCTTTGGATATTAATCCCTTATCAGATGTATACTACATTTAAGATGTATCTTTTAGGTAACAATGGAGGCCTTTTAAAGAGCTGAGGAAAATGGCAGAAAGTATTGGCAACTTCCAGGCATGGTGGCTCACGCCTGTAATCTAAGCACTTTGAAAGCCAAGGCAGGTGGATCACCTGAGGTGGGGAGTTCAAGACCAGCCTGACCAACATGGTGAAACCCTGTCTTAAAGAAAAAAAAAAAGAATTTTAATATTTAAATTTTTAAAATTCTTTTAAAAAAGTATTGGAAACTAATGCTGCTCTCATGATATTCCCCATAGTGGAAACCGATGAGGGGTTTTCGTTTTTCCCCTGGAGAGGTTGGCCACGCTCTCTTTACGGCACTTACGATTGATTCTTTGGTAGAAGGAAGAATATTAACAACTCAGTAATGTTGTCTTTGTTTCCTTGAAAAAACACAATTGCAGCTTTTGAATTTGTAAGTTGCGTGGAAATGCAGAGGATAATACCAAAGCAAAAAGGTGTCTGAGTGGAAAGGTGTTTCGTTTGTCCATTCAGGAGACTTGTTTTACCTTCTGAAATGGTGCAATGGAACAAATACCTATGTCACTGTTTTTCTTCCCCTCTTGTCATTTATTTTCCCTTTGGACTGTTATCTTCTCCTCTGAACTGTCCTCTGTGTGAAAATGTTATACCTTCTTGATTTTCAAATGCTTTCAGAATAGCAACAGGTAAAAGGAGATCAATTTTTAACAATCTCAATATTTAAACTTAAACATTTTCCACAATATCATACCCCCCAAATCTTTTTTTTTCACCGTTGAACCATTAAAAAAAGGAAAAGGCACAGAAAGCTTCCCAGAATGACTGAAGTATCTGTTTGCTCTAGTTGTATTTATATGGCCAACAGTGTGGTGGTAATAGAATGCTATTCCTCAGCGCTATAAAATGAAGATGGTGGATAATAGCGCTGCAATATTACTAAATCAGCAAAATGAAGTGTTGAATTCATTAAAGTGCAAAGTAGCCAGTGATAAGTCATCCTTCCATGTGGCAGAAGAGAGAATCTGGGTGCACAGAGTATGGGCATAATTGTTAAATCAAAAATATAAGGCCTAGAGGATAACATTGTACATAATGTGACCAATTTATGCTATAAGCATTAGGGATGACTTAATTTTACTTGTTACAATATTCTAATCTTAAAAAGGAGTTGAACTCAATGTGCTATCCATTTTGAATAGCTTTAAAAAGTGTTTCAGGGTGATAAAAATTACTGGCTCTTGTTATTGTGTACAATTTTCTGTATTTGAAAACTCCAAAAAACAATTTATGCTTTTATTATATAGTTTTTTCAAACATAAATGTGTAGAGAATTAAAGTGATATGGAGGAAAGGTAAGATTGTGTGTTTTTTTTTTTTTAGAAGTTTACTTTTATTACAATAAAACGAGTGACTATTTTTCTTGGATCTAACATCTATTATCTTTTGAGGATACATTTCAACCCTAATTGAGATTAAAGGCCTATGATGGTAAATCAGATTTTGCTAATCAGCTCTTCTTATACTGCAAATGATTCCTTAAAAAAATGCATCTCTCTTCATGGTAAGCACTTTATTTCTTCATTGATTTTTTTTTCTACTTGGATGACAAAAGCTTGTTTTGACCAACCAAGTCTTTTAGCATATTAATTTATGCTTAATGAAATTTTTGTGGCTAAGCAATTGGCCCTTAATATACACAGGCCTGTGGTTTTATCTTCAGATAACTTGATAGAAACTGGCTTAAAGAGGTGTGAGGACAGTGCTAGCCAGCCTTGCCTGTTCAACTGGGGTGGGTGACAGAAGGCTCTGTTTCTGGGTGATGGGTGAAGGTATTTCATTTCATTCTCAAGTGTCCTTGTTTGAATGCGAGGTTATATAATCATTCTACATTTAGCCTGCTGCTGCTTCTGATAAGACTGCCTAGGAATTTAAAGTTCCTTTATTTAAAAAAGACAGGCATATTAAACCTGAGATAAGGAATGCCTTGTGGTGCTACCTATTTCAGGTGAAACTTTCTATGTATTTAGCCTTAGGGCAGCTGTATCTTTGCAGAGCAGCAAGCTGATGTTATAAATACTTCCTAAAGTTCATCTAACATGATATTTTAAAGATTAAAAAACGTATGCATGTTTTAAGTTAATGCATATTTCGAAATGACTTAATATGTCATTTAGAAATCACCAGACACATTTAAACTCCAAATACTAGTTAAGCACAATGTTTGCTGACTCACATTTTTAGGAGAAAGATAAAAATTATCTTAAAATTAGCTCACATTAGAGATTTAATTGTGATGAGTACCCTTTCAGCTCAGCCTTCCAGACCCTTTATTTCTATGGTTTATTGTTGCATAATGAGAAGTAATGTTTAGAACGAATGCTCTGAGACTGCAAAATTATGAATAATTGAAAAAAATGTCATTTTTATTACCCATTAATCATAAGGTATTAGAAAAATTTTCAAAACAGCAGTTTAAAAGGAATATTTTAACAGTTGCCAGGAATTCAATAAACCCAATTATACAGTTTCCTGAGCATTATGCCTAATCTAGATTTGTCTGTAAAATGTGCCATAGAATGTAGACTATTTTTTTCTTACACTACAGAAGCTAAAATCATTATATTTTTCTTATACTATGAGAGCTAAGGTTGTCTGTTTACATTAACTTTGATACAGGTGATCAATGTCTAAATACTTATTTAACAGATGTTTATTAAGTGACTACTATGTCCCAGGCATGATTCTAGGTGCTTGGGATATGAATGAGTTAAACAGAGAAAAATTACTGCCTTCATTAGGCTTACATTTTAGCAGATAGAGAGAGATAAAAAAAATACAATAGAAACATAATAAATAGGCATATGCTATAGTATTTCAGATAGTAAAGAATACTACATGAAAGAAAATGAAAGTAACATAAAGGCAGTCAGATATGCCTAATGAAAATTAGCTGAAGTCAACCCAGTAGTACCATAGTTTTTTTTTTTTTTTGATAAACAGACCCTTTTAGTCTAAAAGCTTGAACCTTACATTTGTTTTATCCAAGTTCTTTCCTCAGAAAATGACCTTCAGGCCTCTTTAAAAAAAAAACAAAAAAACAAAAAAAACTTACCAGTTTACCACACCCAGACAATGAGATGCCTGACTCCTCATTCCTCATAATTGCTACCTTGCCTCTCCCCTAGTTCCTGGTTTCTTATACATTGTTACATTTCTTCCCTGCTATTTAAACCCCTAGTTTTAGTCAACCAGGGAGAATGGGTTTGAGACTGAATTCCCATATCCTCGGGCTGCAGTACCCAAGTAAACTTTCTTCTTCAGCAATACTCATTGTCTCAGTGATTGGCTTTCTGTGCTGCCAACCCCAGGACCTAGAACAAACCCCTGGTGTTTCAGTAACAATAAATGCTGCATAAAGAAAAATGAGAATAAGGTAAAGGCAGCCAGATGTGCCTAATGAAAATTAGATAGCTACAAGTATTTTGTGTTGACATCGTAAAATTAACTGTATACTACATATATAGAGATGTATTTATTTATACATATATACATACATATATACTTTTGGAAACAGTGGTCTAGGCCAGCATTTCCATTTGGAAATTATAGAATACAAAGTCCCTTAACAAAACAAAGTCACTTAACAAAAGTAAGTTGACAAAAGTAATTGGAGAATAGAATACATGTAGAACTTAGAACTCATAGCTCTCTGGTTCCCAACCATGTATTATTTCTTTTTCATAATTCTGGAGCTTCAGGACAAACCCTCAACTGTATTAGATCTTTGTAATGCCTATAATCTGAAGACAAGCCATATGTATAACTGAAGCAAAAAATCACAATGCATTGATAAGTTGAAGAGATAATTTTGGCTGGGTGTGGCAGCTCATGCCTATAATCTCAGTACTTTGGGAGGGTGAGGCAGGTGAATCACTTGAGTTCAGGAGTTTGAGACCACCCTGACCAACATGGCAAAACCCTGTCTCTACTAAAATTATAAAAATTTGCTGGGCATATTGGTGGACGCCTGTAATCCCAGCTACTCAGGAGGTGCTGGTCAGCTGGTGGCACCTTTGTCCTCTGGTGGGCAGGTGGGCTGATCAGGAGGCGGCAGTGGTGGGCCTGAGGCTAAGGAGCATCCATGAGCCCGCCGCGCTGGTAGTGATATTAATAAGGCAGTGGAAAGAAGAGATATGAATACGGCTCCATCAAGACCCAGACCCACACTAAGGTAAAGTACCCTGAAGCCGTGAGTTACCTTGGGAGAGTTGGGCTCTGGGGAGTTAAGCCCAGCTTCCTACACCAAAGGTGTTTTCTTCCCCCCAGGTGAAACGCTCAAGCAAACAATAAGAACATGAACCTTGTGCAAAGGGCCTTGCTGCTTTTTTAAAACATACATCAGGAGATATAGAGGAAGCTTAGTGTTTTCAGTGGCAAATCCAGCAAGTTCAGCTTGCAGCATGAGTTGCAGGCGATTGGAAGAGGATAAACCTCTGTCGGTCCCCGGCTCACGTGTCAATGGGAGCCTCCAGAGCAGAAGGAGTGCCCCAGAGTCGCTGGTGTATGCCATGCTGTAGTGCAGTGGGCAGCAGAGATTCGACTCTTCATTACAAATGTCTGCCGGATGTTAACCCAGGTTTACGGAAAGTGCTGCTTGAGAGATTGCTGTGTGCTTGTGCTGCAGATCCCGTTTGCTCACGCACTTGGGTTACCTGTTTGAGGGGAAATGAAAAGGGCAAAACATTCCATCTTTCAAACGACTTCCTTTTTCTTAGCTTTCCTGGAAATCAAGGGTGTTTTCTCAATATAGTCTTCCTTCCAGTGTATACAAAAGAGATAATCCTGGTGTGTTCCCTCAAGATACACATTAAATT
Source organism: Cacajao melanocephalus (assembly GCA_963573385.1). Lineage (NCBI taxonomy): Eukaryota > Metazoa > Chordata > Mammalia > Primates > Pitheciidae > Cacajao > Cacajao melanocephalus. The sequence continues at coordinate 44,836 of CAUYLG010002608.1, forward strand.
GGTCCCTTCTCTCAAAGAAGAGCTTTATCAGTGTTACCATTTACACCAAAAATAAGGATATTGTATTCAAATGTTCTGGCCTCATAACAGCACACAAGTGGAAGCAGTTTTGTGTAGAGGGCAGACAGATAGGATCTATTTCATACAAATGATGTATTTCACATCTAGTGTCTCTTCAAGTCCCAAGTGGATTAATGGATTTTGCCTTGCCTCTAAGTAAAAAAGCCAGTTTTCCCCAGAAGCATACCTAAACTACATACCCCAGTGAACTGCATTTCCTACAGTGAACTGGACAGTACTGCATGTAGTGAATCCTTGTCTGTCCTGCTAACTCCACTTGGGAACCCAACCATTTGAGCATTATGCATAACATAGAGCTGCCCTGCTTTTGGACAAAAACACCTGTATTTTGTTACCCTCCAGCCATCCAGCGCCTCATCAGCCTGCTGGCAGACAACAGGTGCCTCACTGCCGAAGAGACTCACAAGATCATGAACTACCTGTGAGAGTGGAAGGAGCGGCTGATGAGGAGCAGCACCAATTCTCTGCCTGGCCCGATTTCCCGCCAACCGCTCGGGGCGACCTCGGGTGCCTCGCTGAAGACACAGCCAAGCTCCCAACTGCTCCAGCGCGGCCAAGTGCTCCCCTCTGATACACCCACTCCGATACACCCACTCCATCTGCACCTCCCACCTCCCAGCGGGAGCTTCAGGCCAAAATCCTCAGCCTCTTCAGTAGTGGTACAGTGGTGGCCAATAGCAGCTCGACACCCCCCTCAGATGCTGCCGGAAATACCCCGAACCAGAAGTTTTCCACAGCAGCAAACAGCCAGTGTCAGCAAAGATCACAGGCCTCTGGCAATCAGCCTCCAAGCATTTTGGGACAGGGAGGATCTGCTCAGAACATGGGCCCCAGACCTGGGGCTCTTTCCCAAGGGCCTTTTGGCCAGCCTGCCAGTCGCCAGGCACCTGCTAGCAATGTGGCTAGCCAGAGGCCTGTGTCTTCCACAGGTGTCAGCTTTGACAATCCAAGTGTACAGAAGGCTCTGGATACCCTGATCTAGAGTGGCCCTGCTCTGTCTCACCTGGTTAGCCAGACCACAGCACAGATGGGGCTGCCACAGGCCCCCATGGGATCTTACCAGAGGCATTACTGAGCCTAAGCTTTTCAACTGTCCCCAGTCCCCTCATCCGATGGCCTCCTCCCACTTACTGTGTTCTAAATAGAGTTGTTTGGAGGATATTCTTTGCATTCTCCAGGTCTGCATCGAGTGTCATCAGTTTCTACCACGTGCTCTCTCTTCTGCCCAAGGCTGTGTTGCTTATGCCTTGCCAAGTTTAGGCTGCATTTGGGGCTGTATTTTGTTTTGTTTTGTTGTTTGGATTTTTGTAGAAAATAAGTATCTCCAGGGTCACCTGGGCAGTACAGGTGTCTGGGCTTATATCTGATGGGGTGTCTCCGGTCCCTCTGTCTACTGGATTTGGAGCCAGGCCCAGCTGGCCACGTTTAGAATGGCATCTGTCATGTCAGTAGCCACCACCTTTGTTCATTGTGAACTTACCAAGGCTTTCTGGCTCCAAACATGTCGACCAGAGCTCAAGCCCCCACCTGCAACTCCTGCCTACAGTTAAAGAAAAGTCGACTGGCCTTGGCAGGCACAGTGTCATCATCCCCCCACCCCACATGTTCGGGGTCTGCTTGAGGGTTCATGAATCAGTTACCCTGAATTGTTGAGGAATGGCCATGGCAGCCACAGAAGAAAGAATTTTTCTGTCTGAGCCAAGGCTGTTGTTTTCGTTTTCTTCTCTTTTATTTTTTGTTTTCATTTCATTGGAAGATCTCCAATGGACTGAACAGCTCCAGTCAGCAGCAGTTTAGTACCAACTGTGAATCTGGGCCCCACCAGTCTTCCCCCTTACCAGCTCTGTCAGCATCCCCCTCCAGCAGCACGTCCATGGAGTTGATTCTGAGGCTCTGGCCGTGAACACTCATTTCTTCAGTGATTTGTTTTGAGCTTTTGCCTCAAAACCCCAGGCTCTTGTTTTCATCTAGACTCTTGTTCTGTTTCCTGAGCAGCAGGAGGTAGGGACCACTTTGATGTCAGACTTCTGGTAGCTGGACATGTTCTTGAGATAGGTGGCTGTTCATGAGTTTTGTACCAGAGTGAAATTGTTAGAAGGAGGGCTCCTGGCTGTGGTTCTAAGTGGAGCCCAAGGAAGCTGCCCTCTCCCCAGGGATTGTGCTCAGTAGATCCCTGTGGATCACAGTCTTGAGATCCTCTAGCAGGGGAGAGATAGAGCAGTGACTTCAGCCGAGTTCTTGACAGTGGCAGAGAAAACAATGGTTTCAAAATTCAAGGTCCCCAAATGGCAGCATTTTATGTTCTCACCTGTTTGTGTTATATAGTGTTTGTTTTTTTCTCTTTGGAACTCTTGTGTTATTAATAAAATGAAATGATTGGAGTTCAAGAACAGACTGACCAATGGTGAAACCCCATCTCTACTAAAAAATTAAAAAATTAGCTGGGCATGGTGGCCCATGCCTGTAATCCCAGCTACTTGGGAGGCTGAGGTAGGAGAATTGCTTGAACTGGACCCAGGAGGCAGAGGTTGCAGTGAGCCAAGATTGCGCCACTGCACTCCAGCCTGGGCTACAGAGCGAGACTCCGTCTCAAAAAAAATAAATAAATAAAAATAAAATGAAATGATTACTTTTTGATTAAAATGAAAAAGGTAAAAAAATAAAAATAAAAAAAATAAAGAATCACTTGAATCTGAGAGGTGGTTGCGCTAAGTGAAACAAGCCAGGCACGGAAAGACAAATACTTCATGAGCTTACTCCTATGTGGGGTCATAAATGGTCAGACTCATTCATAGTAGCAGAGAGTAAAATGGCAGCTACCAGGGCCTGAGGAGAGTGGTGGAAAAGACTGGTCAAAGGATACAAAGTTTTCCTTAGGAGAAATAAGTTCAGGAGATCTGTTATACAATATGGTGACTATAGTTACTTGCATTGTATTGTATACATGAAAATTGCTATAAAAGTACATTTTAAATGTCCTCAGCCCCCCAAAAATTGATACATATGTGAGATAATAGATTTGTTAGGTAACCTGATATAGCCATTTCAGAATATATGCATATATCAAAGCATCATGTAGTACACCATAAATATGTGTAATTTTTACTTGTCAGTTAAAATAAATTTAAAAAGAGACAATTTCATGTTCACTTAAATAGAGGGAGAAATCTATTTGCTTCTATAACAGTGCTACAATATAAAATCTAGAGCAAGACAGATTTTGTCTGGTTCCAGAATCAATTTTTCGTGGAGTCTCAGAGCCCTACACTGGGGGTGGTAGAGTTAAAGGGCTTAGTGGAGCAGCTAAAAGGGAAACCAGGGGAATGAGGAGAGGAAGTATTTTTACCTCTTTTTTCAAAATTAAAATACCTTGATTGGCTCCTCTGGCTAAAAGGGCAATATGTGGTTATTATAAAAATGTTTATGGAATAATATAAATATTATAGTCAAAGTTGTCAAAATGCCTACTCCTCATTAACATTGAGAGTCTATCATTCTGGACTGTTATGTGTATAGATATTTGCATATTGGCTAAAATTTCACATAGATAATATGCGCAAAACTTTGTATAACTAGAATCAATTTTGTTTAATAGTATTCTATGAATAATATTTTATTTATAATATATTGTGAGTATCATGTAAATAGTATTGTTTTATCAGAGATGAAAATTGCAGATTCTGGTTTTTTTTTTTTTCTCTCCATTTAGTTGGTATATCTTCCTCCATCCCTCAGTTTTGAGTCTTTGTGTATCCATGCATGTGAGATGGGTCTAGATACAGCATACCAATGGATTTTAGCTTTTTATCCAATTTGCCTGTCTGTGTCTTTTGATTGGGGCATTTAGTCCATTTAAATTTAGGATTAATATTGATATGTTGGCTGCTTGTTTGCTATTTTCATCCCTTATTCCTTCCTGTCTCCATTGTTAAGCACAATTATTGGCATAAAAGAGGTTTTTAATACCTATTTTTAGACTGTATTCTAGCCTGGGCAATAGAACAAGAATTCTGTTCTCTATCCCTCTTTCTCTTCCTCTCTTTTATTCTTTTTTTTCTTTCTTTCACTCTTTCTTCCTTTCTTCTTTTCTCTCTTTTTCTTTCAAAAAAAAAAAAAAGAATTATTTACTAGTAGAAGGTGAATAACCACCAAAAGGAGTAAGAGAGGCCTCTAAGGGGTTCAAAAGTAGCCAGTGCAATAAGAAGCTTTTATCTGTAGGCTGAGGAGAGGAGACAGAGAAGGAATTCAGCACTTAGGAGATCTCTTTAAGAGGGTTTGAATACCCTAAGAACACACACCTGCCAGTATTAGAAACTGGCAAGACAGCATAGACTAGAGCTGGTCTCTAGAAGCAGCCCTCCACTGTCAGCGGGGGTAAGCGGACCAAAGCTGCTTACAAGTCACAGTAGCCACCAGGTGCAATGGCTCATGCCTGTAATCCCAGCACTTTGAGAAGCCGAGGCATGTGGATCACTTGAGGTCAGGAGTTCAAGATCATCCTGGGCAACATGGTGAAACCCTGTCTCTACTAAAAATACAAAAACTAGCCAAGCGTAATAGCACATACCTGTAATCTCAGCTACTCCAGAGGCTGGAGAATCACTTGAACTCAGGAGGCGGAAGTTGCAGTGAGTCAAGATCGTACTACTGCACTTCCAGCCTGGGTGACAGAGTGAGACTTCATCTAAAAAAAAAAAGTCACAGTAGGAAGAGCAAGGTGTGAGAGTTCATCGATTGTGCTGCCTCAGCCTCCTGAGTAGCTGGGACTACAGGCATGTGCCACCATGCTTGGCTAATTTTTCTGCATTTTTAGTAGAAACTTTGTCCACATGGGTTGTTGGGCTCTCAGGCTAAATAATAATAATAACGGGCCAGAACCTAGAAGAGTCTTTCTGCAGCAGCCATGACCTCTCAGTGTCACTCCAGCGCCTCGATGAGGAAACCTAACATTCTACCAGCTGGCTGAGGAGAAATGTGTACAGGGTCTGGCTCTGTTATCCCAAGGCCATGTAAATTGGAACGGAGAGACAACATAGTGACAACAGGCACAGGCGCTGCTCTGTCAGGGTGGACATAGTTAGAAACCAGGACACCCTTCCCGGGAGCGTTTTAGTTGATTATCACTCCTGAGTTGTACAAAGATGCTGTGTTTCTCTAGACTCTGTCTCAGCTTTCTGCTGTATCCCTAGAGTTTTGAGTTTTTATGGTGGAAAAGCCAGGGGTACAGGATGTAGCCTATATTCAAAATCAAAGAGGCCTAATAGGGACATAGCTGGTGACTGAATGGGGTTGGGTGAGGGGTTTGAAGGGAAATTTTTATTGAAGTCATTTATAAAATACCAAATGTTGTCCAAACATTGTACTAGATAACATATATGTATTATCTCACTTAAAGCTTACGGCAGTCATGGGAGGCTGATGCTATCATTCCTGTCATTCACGTGAAAATATTGAGCTTTGCAGAGACTAAATAACGTAATGAAGTCACGCAGCTAGTAAGCGCTGGAAAAGGGATATGAGCTCAGGTCAGCCTGATCACCACCAAAGCCTGCTTGATTTATTTATCTCTTTGGGAGATGTTTAAATGCCTGCCATTCTGGACATTATTGCTGTATGGGTTTCAAGGCTGGCCTAGGTACATATTTGTTCATGATGATTGATCTACCATTTTTTTAACCAACATTTAAAGTGCCCCTTGCCTCTTAATGATCATTTTTTATCTTAAATTCTATTTTATCTGTTCTTGAAATTGCTACCCTAGCTTTTTTGTGGTTTTCCTTACTTGTGATATTTCATTCCTTATTTTCAAATTTTCCATACCCTTTTGTTTTAAATATCCCATGTAGATAACATATTACTGGATGGAATTGGGAAAGATGGCTTTATTGCTATTGTTGTTATTTTTGTTGCTTTTTAAATCTGAGTTCTGTCTTCTGATCTTTAATTCTACAGTCTGTACACTTTTTTATTTTATTTTATTTTATTTCATTTTTTGAGACAGTCTCACTCTGTCGCCCAGTCTAGAGTGCAGTGGTGCGATCTCGGCTCACCGCAACTTCTGCCTCCTGAGTTCAAGTGCTTCTCCTGTCTCAGCCTCCTGAGTAGCTGGGATTACAGGCATGGGCCACCATTGTACTTTTAGTAGAGATGGGGTTTCTCTATGCTGGTCAAGGTCTGGAACTCCTGACCTCCGGTGATCCACCTGCCTTAGCCTCACAAGGTGCTGGGATTACAAGCATGAGCCACTGTGCCCAGCCTAAAGTCTGTGAACTTTAAAATTACAGCACACGCTATCTTTCCACTCAGGCAAGCAGCTGAGGAGAGCCAGACAGCAAGGGGGAGCTCAGATGTGAGATCAGCAGGTGCCACGCCCGGCAAGGCCTGTAAGGAGAGGACCAGGGTAGGACCTCAATTCTCAGAAAAACAAGACATGGGACAGCTAGACAGGAAAACAAAACAGAGCCTGAATAGAGCCTGAGACCCCAGGACTTTTTTTTTTTTTTGAAACGGGTCTCGCTCTTTCACCCAGGTTGGAGTGCAATGGTTTGATCTCTGCTCACTGCAACCTCCGTCTCCCGGGTTCAAGCGAGTCTCCTACCTCAGCCTCCCGAGCAGCTGAGATTACAGGTACCTGCCACCATGCCTGGCTAATTTTTGTATTTTTAGTAGAGACGGGGTTTCACCATGTTGGCCAGGCTGGCTGAGCCCTCTTCTTAAAAGAGTGAAATGCAAGATGGGGAGTCGGATTGTGAGGACACTAGCAAAGTTAGAGTTACCAGAAACAAAGTCAAGTGAAGTAAATATGGAAAAGCATGGTGTTTACCAATATTAGAATATTTATGATTCTGTATTCCAATATCACATGGGCTTCTTTAGCAGGTGTGCTAAGTGTTTTTTTTCCAATGTTTGTGTTTTGTCCACCCTGTTTTCCTGATGGTCATATGTGAGGGTAAATCAAATTCTTTTAAAATAATTCAACAAAACAAGTTCCAACACAATTTAAATCTAATAATCACTCTTTCACTGAATGATTGAATGTACTTAAACATCTTTCTCCTCCCAGTTCTTGTGCCTGTTCTTTGATATCAAAGCCACTCCTCTCACCTGCAAAAGGGAATAATGTCACTGAACACTATACCTTCCAAAACAATTCATCACAGAAAAAGAACCAGAAAGGCTGGCAATGGGACAGTCTCAAAGAGTCATCATGCATTTGGCTGCTTTATTATTTTCCTTTGGCAGTCTCTCCATTTATGAAAGGTCCTAGAGATTGAAGTTTGGAGTTCTATTGACTCTTACTTTGGTTCACTAACTATGAAAGGTTATTTTGCATCCTTTCAGAGTGGTTGCAATCCCTTAAAGAGAGAGAGCATTTTCCAGGCTGTGAAAACTTTCACATGTATTACAGTATTTACGGTCTTCCATTGCCCACTAGCATTTTGCAGCTGGGAAAATGGAGGCTCAGAATAGTAGAGCACCTTTGTTGAGATTATTACACAGCTAGTCAGTGACTGAACAGGGACTCAAAGCCAGGATTTCTGACTCCTAGTTCAAAACTCTTTTCACTTTTGTTGTTGTTTTGTTTTGTTTTCTAGTGGGAAAAAAATAAAAGGCCAGGCACAGTGGCTCATGCCTGTAATCCCAGCACTTTGGGAGGCCAAGGTGGGCAGATCACAAGGTCAGGAGTTCAAGACCAGCCTGGCCAACATGGTGAAACCCTGTCTCTACTAAAAATACAAAAATTAGTCAGGAGGCTGAGGAAAGAGAACTGCTTGAATCTGGGAGGTGTAGGTTGCAGTGAGCCGAGATCACACCACTGCACTCCAACCTGGGCAACAGAGCGAGACTCTGTCTCAAAAGAAAAAAAAAAAGACCTGCAGAGCTGCCCATGGTCCGACCATTCCTTAACTCTCCAACTTCATCTCCAGACACACTGGCCTCCTCTCTACTCTTCAGTCACATGCAGCAAGCTTGTCCTTGGGGTCTTCACGTTTGCTGTTTCCTCTGCTTAGAAAGCCATTCCTTGAGACAGCCACATGGCTCACTCCTCCGCCTCCTTCAGGTCTCTGTTCACACAGCTCTTCATGAAGCGGCATTTCCCAAGCATTCTGTCTAAAGGAGCACACACACTCTCCCCATCACTGCCTGTCTCCATGGTCCTGCTTTGTTGTTCTTCATTGCTCCATTGACTGTTGAGTCTCATCCCCCCAAGAAGCTCTATCATGGCAGAGAGGTTTCCTGATTTGTTCATAGGTACATCCCCAGTGCCTAAAACAGTCCTCAACACAGGAGGAGCTGGGAATGAATGAACCTTTCCTGAGAAAATGTTGGCTCAAACACCTTCTCTTTTGGGTCTATAAGACTAAACAGGTTTTCATCAACCAAGATAAATACAACTGAGGGCACTGGGACACACTTTCTTTTATTTGTAGTTTTTTTAGTAGAGACGGGGTTTCACCATGTTGGCCAGGCTGGTCTTGAACTCCTGAGCTCAGGTGATCCCCCCACCTCGGCCTCGCAGAGTGCTGGGATTACAGGTGTGAGCCGCTGTGCTCAGCCCTGATGTTTCTTTGTAGATTTTTCTGCCGGGATGATCTGTCCAATGCTGAAAGTTGAATGCTGAAGTCTTCAGCTGTTATTGTATTGGGACCTATCTCTCTCTCTATCTCTGCTTTATATCTGAGTGCTCCAGTTTTGGGTGCATATGTATTTATAGTTATTATATCCTCTTGCTGAATTGACCCCTTTATCATTATATAACAACTTTCTTTGTCTCTTTTAATAGTTTTGTCTTGAAATCTATTTTGTCTGATATAAGTATAGCTACTCCTGCTCTTTTTGGTTTTCATTTGTATAGAATATCATTTTCCATTCCTTTATTTTCAGTCTACATGTGTCATTATAGGTGAAGTGTTTTTCTTTTTTTCTTTTCTTTTTTTTTTTTTAATAAGATGGGGTTTCACCATGTTGGCCAGGCTGGTCTTGAACTCCTGACCTCAGGTGATCCACCCACCTCGGCCTCCCAAAGTGCTAGGATTACAGGCGTGAGCCACCACGCCCGGCCCTGAAGTGTGTTTCTTGTAGGCAATGCATCTTTGGGTCTTGATTTTGTTTTAATCCATGCAGCCAGTCTATGTCTTTTGATTAAAGAGTTCAGCCCATTTACTGTCAATGTTACTATTGATAAGTAAGTACTTACTCTTGTCATGTTGCTATTTGTTTTCTGGTTGTTTTGTGGTCTTTTCTTCCTTCTTTTCATTCTTCCTGTCTTGTTTTTAGCGAAGGTGATTTTCTCAGGTGGTATGTTTTAATTTATTGGGGTTTTTTTTTGTTTTGTTTTTGAGACTGTGTCTCACTCTGTTGCTCAGGCTGGAGTGCGGTGGTGTAATCTCAGCTCACTGCAAACTCCACCTCCTGGGTTCAAGCAATTCTCCTGCCTCAGCCTCCTGAGTAGCTGGGATTACAGGAGCCTACCACCACTCCTGGCTAATTTTTACAATTTTAGTAGAGATGGGGTTTTACCATGGTGGTCAGGCTGGTCTTGAACTTCTGACCTCAAGTGATCTACCTGCCTCAGCCTTTGAAAGTGCTTGGATTACAGGCATGGACCAACACTCGAGGCCTATTGTTTTTTTATTGTATGTTTTTTGATTTGATGTTACCATGAGGCTTGCAAATAAATAAAATCTTATAACCCATTATTTTAAACTGATGACAACACTGATTGCATAAACAAACTAACAAACAAAAATAAAACTACTAAAAATGCTACACTTTAACTTTATCCGCCACTTTTTAACTTTTTGTTGCTTCTATTTATAGCTTGCTATACTGTCAATGTCTTGAAAAGTTGTTGTAGTTGCTATTTTTTATGGGTTCACCTTTCAGTCTTTCTACTCAAGATATGAGTAGTTTTTACATACCACAATTACAGTGTTATGCTGTGTTTTTATGTGTACTTACTATTACCAGTGAGTTTTCTACTTTTAGATGATTTCTTATTGCTCGTTAACATCATCCTTTTCTTTCATATTGAAGAATTCCTTGTAGCATGTCTTGTAGGACAGGTTTGGTGTTGATGAAATTCCTCAGCTTTTGTTTGTCTGGGAAAATCTTTATTTGTCCTTCATATTTAAAGGATATTTTTTTCTGGATATACTATTCTAGTATAAAAGTTTTTTGTTTTTGTTTTTTTCCTTTGGCATTTTATTTATTTATTTACTTTTTTTTTTTTTTAAGATAGAGATTCACTCTGTCTCCCAAGCTGGAGTGCAGTGGCATAATCTCTGGTCACTGCAATTTCCACCTCCTAGGTTCAAGTGATTCTCCTGCCTCAGCCTTCCAAGTAGCTGGTATTACAAGTGTGCATATCACACCTGGCTAATTTTTGTATTTTTAGTAGAGACAGGGTTTCATCATGTTGGCCAGGCTAGCCTTAAACTCCTGATCTCAAGTGATCCACCAGCCTCAGCTTCCCAAAATGCTGGGATTATAGGCATGCACCACTGTGCCTGGCCCTCCTTCAGCACTTTAAATATGTCATGCCACTCTTTCCTTCCTGGCCTATGAAGCTTCCACTGAGAGTCTGCAGCCAGATGTACTGGAGTTCCCTTTGTATATGATTTATTTTTTTTCTCTTGCTGCTTTTATGATCTTTTCTTTATTCTTGACCTTCAGGAACTTGATTATTAAATGCCTTGAGGTAGTTTTCTTGTCATTAAATCTGCTTGGTGTTCTATGACCTTCTTGTACTTGAATATTAATATCTTCGTCTAGGTCTGGAACGTTCTGTTTTATTAATCCTTTGAATAAACTATCTACCCTGATGTCTCTCTCTGCCTCTTCCAAGACCAGTAACTCTTAGATTTGCCCCTTTGGGCCTATTTTCTAAATCTGATAAGCATGTGTCATTGTTTTTTATTCTTTTTTCTTTTGTCTCCTCTGACTGTATTTTCAAATAACCTGTCTTCAAGCCCACTAATTCTTTCTTCTGCTTGATTAATTCTGCTGTGAAAGCCTCTGATGCATTCTTCCATATGTCAATTACATTTTTCAGCTCCAGAATTTCTGCCTCACTCTTGCCAACTATTTTAATCTCTTTGTTAAACTTATCTGATAGGATTCTGAATTTGTTCTCTGTGTTATCTTGGATTTAGTTGAGCTTCCTCAAAGAGCTCTTTTGAATTCTCTGTCGAAAAGGTCACTCTGTCCTGGATTAGTCACTGGTGCCTTATTTAGTTCATTTGGCAAAGTCATGTTTTCCTGGATGATCCTGATGCTTGTGGATGGATGTTCGTTCATGTCTGGGCATTGAAGAGTTAAGTATTTATTGTAGTCTTCACAGTCTGGGCTTATTTGTACCCATCCTCCTTAGAAGACTTTCTGGGTATCTGAAGGGTCTTGGGTGTTGTGATCCAAGTCTTTGGTCACTGCAGCCATATCTGCTTTCGTGGGCAATCCAAGCTCAGCAGTGCTATGGTCTTGCAGACTGGCTGAGGTACCACCTTGGTGGACTTGGGTAAGATCTGGGAGAATTCCCTGGATTACTGGGCAGAAATTCTTGTTCCCTTCTCTTACTTGCCTCCAAAAACATGGAGTCTTTTTCTCTGTGCTGAGTTGCCTGGAGATGGGGGAGGGGTGACACAAGCACCCCTGTGGCTACCGCCCACCGGGGCTGTGCTGGGCCAGACTCAAAGCCAGCACAGCACTGTGTGTGGCCCAAGCCCGCAGTGACCACTGCCTGGCTGCTGCCTGTGTTCCTCAAGGTCCAAGGGCTCTACAGTCAGAATATGGCAAATCCAGCAAGGCGTGTGTTTTTCCCTTCAATGTGGCAGGTTTCCCTCGGCCCCAGGTAGGTCCAGAGATGTCATCTAAGAGCCAGGGCCTGGGGTTGGGAACCTGAGGAATCTACCTGGTACTCTATTATTTTATTTATTTATTTTTTGAGACAGAGTCTCACTCTGTCGCCCAGCCTGGAGTGCAGTGGCACGATCTTGGCTCACTGCAACCTCCACCTCCCAGGTTCAAGCAATTCTCCTGCCTCAGTCTCCCGAGTAGCTTGTACTACAGGTGTGCACTACCACGCCAGGCTAATTTTTGTATTTTTTAGTAGAAACAGGGTTTCACCATATTAGCCAGGCTGGTCTTGAAATCCTGACCTCATGATCTGCTTGCCTCGACCTCCCAAAGTGCTGGGATTATAAACGTGAGCCACCGTGCCCGGCCCCTGGTACTCTATTCTACTGCAGCTGAGGTGGTAACCAAGCCATGAGACAAAGTCCTTCTCACTCTTTCTTTAAGCAGAGAAGTCTCTCCCCATAGCTGCCACCTCCCCAGACCCATGGCAAGTACTGCCTGGCTACCACCCATGTTCACTCAAGGCCCAAGGGTTCTTTAGCCAGCTTGTGGTGAAAGCTGCCAGTCCTGAGTCTCTCCTTTCAGTTCGGTGGGTTCCCCTCTGGCCCAAGGCAAATCCATAAGTGCCACCCAGGAGCCAAGGCCTGCAACTGAGGGCCTAGAAGCACCTACTTGGTGCTCTATCCTACTGTGGCTGAGCTGGTACTTAACCTTCAAGACAAAGGCACTTTTACTTCTCCCTCTCCTTTCCTCAAGCGGAAGGATCTCTCCCTGTGGCCACCACCGTTGGGAATGAGCTGGGTCTCACCTGAAGCCAGAACCGCTGAGTCTCCCCCGAGGCCTATCGAGTCCTGCCTGGTGACCACTGCTGATCACCAGGGCCCAAAGGCTCTTTAGTGAGAGATGATGAATTCTGCCAGAACCGAGTCCTTCCGTTCAAGGTAGTGGGTTCCCTTCTGGCCCAGGCTGAGTCTAGAAATGTTATTGGGGGCTAGGGCCTGGAATGGGGGCTCAGGACTCTGCCTGGTGTCCTACTGTTCTGTGGCTGAGCTGGTATCCATGTTGCAAGACAAACTTCTCTTTACTCTCCCCTCTCCTCAAGCAGGGGGAAGAAGCCCCTCTTGAACCTGTGAGCGGTGCTGCTGGGGTTGGGGAGGGGTGATGGAAGCACTACCATGGCTGCCCCAGCTGGTGTCTCACTAGGTCAGGTGCATCCGAAGTTCACTAGCTCCGAGCCCTGCACAGCAGCAGGACTTGCTGAGGAATTACAGCCTTTGTGGCCTACACTGCCTTTCAAGGGGTCTCGCTATATTGCCCAGGCAGGTCTTGAACTCCTGGGCTCAAGTTATCCTCCCGCCTCTGCCTCCCTAAGAGCTGGGATTACAGGCATGAGCCACAGCACCCGGCTTTTTTTTTTTTTTCTTTTTGATGAAGTCTCCCTCCACCTCCCGGGTTCAACCAATTCTTGTGCTTCAGTCTCCCAAGTAGCTGGGATTACAGGCATGCACCACAATGCCCAGGTAATTTTTGTATTTTTAGTAGAGATGGGGTTTCACCATGTTGGCCAGGATGGTCTCAATCTCCTGACCTTGTGATCTGCCTGCCTCGGCCTCCCAAAGTGCTGGGATTACAGGCGTGAGCCACCACGCCCAGCCAAAAGTTAGCTGGTTTTCTTTTATTGTTGTTGTTTTGAGACAGAGTCTTGCTCAGTCACCCAGGCTGGAATTCAGTGGTGCTATGTCAGCTCACTGCAACCTCTACCTCCTGAGTTCAAGTGATTCTCCTGCCTCAGCCTCCCAAGTAGCTGGAATTACAGACGCCCACCACCAGGGCCAGCTAGTTTTTGTTTTAGTAGAGACGGGGTTTCACCATCTTGGCCAGGCTAATCTTAAACTCCTGACCTTGTGATCCACCCACCTCAGCCTCCCAAAGTGCTGGGATTACAGGTGTGAGCCACCACGCCCGGCCTGGAACTCATCTACCACTGGAATAGATGATTTGCCTCTGGCTAGAGCTGGTCTAAATGCTACCCTATGGTCACCAGCAGAGTTCTGCCCCTTGTTTCTTTTTGCTGTGACAGGGCAGCAATGAGTTCCAATGCAACATCTTATAATCACTGCACTGTTGTCCCCCAAGCCCAAATTCTTCACACCAAGCAGCTGCTGCCAGAGGGTGGGATGGGTGGTGTAAGTGAATCTAGAATGTCTTTCCTATCTTTAGTGCCTCTTTCCTTAACATGATGTGATTTCCTTAACATATGATCGCTCACCTGATTTTTAGTTCTTATGAAAGTATTTTTTTGTGTGGATAGTTGTTCAACTTGGTGTTCCTGCCAAGGGGATGATCACTGGAAGCTTTATTTATTTATTTATTTTGAGATGGAGTTTTGCTCTTGTCACCCAGGCTGGAGTGCAATGGTGCAATCTCGGCTCATTGAGACCTCCGCCTCTTGGGTTCAAGCTATTCTCCTGCCTCAGCCTCCCTAGTAGCTGGGATTACAGGCGTGCACCACCATGCCCAGCTAATTTTTGTATTTTTGGTAGAGATGGAGTTTCACCATGTTCGCCTGGCTGGTCTCGAACTCCTGACCTTAGGTGATCGGCCCGCCTTGGCCTCCCAAAATGCTGGGATTATAGGCATGAGCCACTGCGCCCACTGGAAGCTTGTTTTTGGCCACTTTGCTACAAGGTTCATTTTGTGAGTATATTTTTAGGGTTTTAAGACGGCTTCAGAGATCGTGATGATGATGACGGCAGTGATGTCATCGCTCTGTGCTGCAGTGCCCACCATTGACTGAACATTCCATTCACCATGCCCAGCCACCGGACACACATGTGATTCTTGTCAACCCTCACAGCCACTCTATGGGAGTACACACCACTATAATACCCATTATACAGAGTAAGGAGATTTACAGAAGGCTTGATTTGGGTCACTTAACTTGTAAATGTCAGAGCCACACCTAGAGGTCTGTCTGACTCAGAAGATGATGTTCTTAAACCTTCCCCTGGCTTTTCAATGTGTTTGTGCTAAGCAGTCCTACATTTTTACTCTTCCAGGCTCACCCATTCCTTTAATAACATGATAATAATGATCATATCTTGAAACCACATTCTATATATTTGCTGGAAATCTATTTCCCTAACAAAGATTTCTCAAGCTCTTGGAGGATGCTGAATTACTGTGACTCCTTGTATAAATGGCTGTTCCCAGCTGCTTCATGGATTGGTCCTGCCTTCTCCTAACTTTTCTCCAGGTGGCAGATTACCCTAAAAGCACCTAACACTGCATCTTTTCATTGTGCACCCAGCTTCACTCTTCCCTCCCCCTTCATGACTCTGCTATACACAGAGGTGAGTATCAACCTTTCAACCTGTGGTGAGTCATTTATTTCAGCTTTGCTGAAGGCTTAGGAGGAACGAGAAAAGATTCCTGAATGGCACAAGAGGGCTTGAAATTGGCTTACAGGCTTCTCTGCCGGGAAGTCTAGTGATGAGACAGTAGAGTGGGATGTATTCAAGAGCAGAGGCTGCCAGGCTCCTGGAATAAAGCCTGGTCTTGGTAGTGAGACCCTACTGGTCATTCACTGGTTAGAGTTCATACTGGTGTCTATTCTGATTGGTCAGGGTTTTTTCCTTTTGCTGTGTGTGTGTGTATGTGTGTGTGTGTGTGTGTGTGTATGTGTGTGTGTGTGTGTGTGTCTATCCTGTTTCCTAGCAACATCTTGCTATTTTTAAAATGTTTTGAATATCACTGTCTTTATGTAAATTTTAGAATATTGCTTAAACAATTTTGTGCCTGAGTTTCCTCATCTCGTTTCCAGAGGCCAAGAGGCCTTATGGGATTGGAGCAGAGGATGTGACTGGTGACTGGTATAGGAAGATGGATGGGAGGCAGCATAGGAAATTAGATAGCCCTGTATATTACTGCTGCAATAGACCATCAGCCATATAACCCAAGGCCAATCCAGTGGGACTGGGCCCTGGATGGCACCAATTAAAAAATCCTAAACCCACATGACTGTTTCCTGACAATTACAATTTCATGAGGGCAAAATCCACATGTGGCTACTGCTATAAAAACTCACATTCCTGTGTTACAGCCCTTTTAGAATTTACCTAGCGGGCTTTCCAGTTTTTACTACAAAGGCCCCCCTGCCAAATTATTTAAAAGTAAATTGCACTTCTTATAGAGAAACAGCTTATTGTCACCTGTCCCAAGTGAGTGAGTTTCAGATGAATGTGCTTCAGAGGGGTCTCTGGAAATAAGTTATGGGGAGATTTCCTGGGAAATTGACAGAATTACTAAAAGCTGCTGCTTTAAGACCAACCTCATCTCAGAAAAAGAACTCACAGTAAATTTAACTATATAAAAAAGTTATTTTGTTGTAAAAAATCATTAAAAGGCTAACCACAAACTAAAAATATATATGTTACCAAATATGGCAGAGAGAGGGTTTAATCTTTTTAATCTATAACTCATACCAGTTAGTAATGTTTGCAGGAGAGGCAGTAGCAATATAGAGAAAGCATTGTCTTTGGACCCTAATTTTTTTTTTTAAGAGACAAGGTCTTGCTCTGCTGCCCAGGCTGGAGTGCAGTGGTGCAGTTGAACTCCTGGACTCAAGCAATGCTCCCACCTCAGCCTCCCAAATAGCTAGGATTAACAGGCATGTCCCACAGTGCTTGGCCAATTTTCTAAATTTTTTGTAGAGATGGGGGTCTCACTATGTTACCCAGGCTGATCTCCAACTGTTGGCCTCAAGTGATCCTCTCATCTCAGTCTCCCAAAATGCTAGGATTACAGGAGTGAACCTCCATGCCTGGCCTGGACCCTAACTTTTAAAATAACCGAAGAACATGAGTAGACAGAATCTAGAGTAAAATTACTACAACACTTTTGGAAGAAATGGTCTGCATCATTGATCACTAAATAAATTTAAATTTTGAAACAAATTTGCCTGTCAAAGCATATATTCATTTACACAAAAAATATGTTCAAAGAATTTATTAAAGAACTTCAGCTTTAACAAGGAGTGAAGTGAGAACCACTGAGGGTTTCTGAGAGAGGAAGTAATCTAATGTATTGGATTTTGAGAGAGGATGTAATGTATTAGTATTTGAGAGGGGATGGTGTAATCTAATATATTGGTTTGCTCTGGATGCCATAAGAAAATGCCACATGCTGGGTGGCTTAAACAACAGATATTTATTTTTTCAAAATTCTGAAGTCTAAAACCAAGGTTTCAGAAGGGTCCATTTCTTCTGAGGCCTCTCTCTTTGATTTGCAGACTTTACGTTCTTTGCGTAAGACATGGTTCAGACCCTGTGCCATCAGCAGTGGAAAAGGAGTCCCAAATCCCACCCTCTTGGAAAAGTCATTCTAGCACAAGAGGCTGACAGTAAAAAATAAATAGTAAAATACATTGTATGTTAGATGGGTGATAAGTGATTAAAAAAATAATAACCAGCCTGGGCAACATAGTGAAACCCCGTCTCTACAAAAAAGAATTTGTGGGGGCATGGTGTCACAGGCCTGTAGTCTCAGCTACCTGGGGGCTGAAGCAGGAGGATCACTTGAGCCCGGAAGGTTGAGGCTGCAGCGAGCCATGATTGTGCCACTGCACTCCAGCCTGGGGACAAAGTGAGATCCTGCCTCAAAAACAAAAAGTCAGAGAGAGGAAGGCATTAGGGTTGGGGAGTGGGGGTACTCTTTTAGATAGGGTGCCCAGGAATGAGTGAGTGCCTGAAAGAGTGAGAGAGTGAGCCAGGTGGGTATTTGGGAAGAGGGCTTCTCAGCAGAGATGCCAGTGCAAAGGCCCTGAGGCAAACATGTGAAGTTCAGTCCATTTAGAGATTTATTTTGCCGGGATTAAGGACACACCTGAAAAAAAGGAATACAAAATCACAGGCACAGTCTGTGGTCCATGCCTTTTTTCCAGAGATGATTTTGAGGGCCTTTGTATTTAAAGGGGAAAAGTGGGCTGGAGGGGAAAGAGGGTGGGTATGGTCACGTTACTGAATCCACCTGCTGCAAGAGAAAAGGAGCAGGCAGGTCAATTACGTATTCATGTATTCATCTTGCCCTCCATAAATTGGCACTTCAAGGTAAAGTGAGCACAGAGTAGCCACCTGTGGAAATATCTGGCCTTTTATCTGTCACTATCTGCTTAGGAACAACAGGAAAGGCAGCTTCTTGCATGATTCAGCTTTCAGCTTCATTTCTCCTTTTGTAGAGTGAATTGTCATCCTAGGCTTTATTTTCCTTTCATAGTTGCATGGCTAGAATTGAATGATCCAGACCAGCAGGAGATAAGGTCAGGGGAAGGGAGTGGGGCTAGACGGCATAGGGCCCTGAAGATCATTCAACTTTAACTTCAGAGAACTTATTAAAGAACTTCCAGTTTAGCAAGGAGTAAAATGGGAAGCCACTGAGGGTTTCTGAGAGAGGATGGTGTAATGTAATGTATTAGTTTGCTCTGGATACCGTAACAAAATACCACATGGTGGGTGGCTTAAACAATGGAAATGTATTTTCAAACAGTTCTGAAGTCTAAGATCAAGTGTCAGAGGGGTCTGTTTCTTCTGAGGCCTCTCTCTTTGACTTGCAGACTTTTTTTTTCTTTTTTGAGGTGGAGTCTCACTCTGTCACCAGGCTGGAGTGCAGTGGTGTGATCCTGGCTCACTGTAACCTCTGCCTCTCGGGTTCAAGCAATTATCCTGCCTTACTCTCCCAAGTAGCTGGGACTACAGGTGCATGCCACCACAGTTGGCTAATTTTTTGTATTTTCAGTAGAGATGAGGTTTCACCATGTTAGCCAGGATGGTCTTGATCTCCTGATCTTGTTATCCACCCACCTCAGCCTCCCAAAGTGCTGGGATTACAGGCGTGAGCCACCGCGCCTGGCCTGACTTGCAGACTTTATTCGCCTCCTTGCTGTGCCCTCAAATGGCCTTTCCTCGGTGCACATGGATCCCTGTTGTCCCTTCTTCTTCTTATAAGGACACAAGTCATATTGGATTTGGGCTCCACTGCTAGGACCTCATTTAATCTTTTTTTTTTTTTTTTTCGAGATGGAGTTTCACTCTGTCACCAGGCTGGAGTGCAGTGGCACAATCTTGGCTCATTGCAACCTCTGCCTCCTGGGTTCAAGCGATTCTCCTGCCTCAACCTCCCGAGTAGCTGAGATTACAGGCACATGCCACCACACCCGGCTTTTTTTTTTTTTTTTTGTATTTTTAGTAGAGACAGGGTTTCTCCATGTTGGTCAGTCTAGTCTCAAACTCCTGACCTCAAGTGATCCGCCCACCTCAGCCTCCCAAAGTGCTGGGTACAGGCACAAGCCCAAGCCAGGCCTTCATTTAATCTTGATTACCTCTTTAAAGGTCTTATCTCCAACTACAGTCACATTCTGAGGTACTGGGAGTCAGGCCTTCAACATATGAATTTGGGGTAGGGATCACAATTTGGTCTCTAACATCTGGTTTAGATTTAACAGCATCTCTGGGTTGAGAATAGATTCTAGGTTTGAAACAGCAGAAGCCAGGAGACCAGTAAAGACCCGTGAAGGCTTCCAGGTAACAAGGAGCTAAAGAAAGCCCTCAGCCAACAGATAGCAAGGAACTGAGGTCCCATTCCAACAACCACAAGGCGAGTGAGTTTGGAGGTAGCTCCTCCTAAATGAGTCTCCAAATTAGACCATGACCCATGGCGGCTACAGCCTCCTGAGAGCTCTAAAAATCAGAGGCATCCCAGCAAACTGTGCCTGACCCACAGAAATTGTAAGATGATAAATGTTTGTTGATTTAAGCTGCTAAGTTTTTGGGTAATTTGTTACTCAGCAATAGAGAACCAACATCGCCCAGAACCCAAAATAGTGCTCTGTAAATATTGGTTGAATAAATGAATGAATAACAAATACATAGAGATATGCAGAGGAAAAAAGAAAGAAAATACCCAAAATTGCTGATAGTGATTCTCTCTGGATAGATTTATAGGCACATGACTGATTATTTTTAAGTGTTTATCATTCCCAAACAGGATTCCAGCTTGTTACCGTGAAATATAACAATAAAATTGTGTAAATGAAGAACCTAATGGAATATTACAAAATCAACACCTAGGTAACCACCATCTGGGTCAAGGAATAGAATATTGCCTGCACCCCAGAATTATGAGACTCTAAACATTTTCTGCATATTCTATGCTTCCAAATCCATGTATTATCTTTCTATTAATTACTTCTTTTTTCATTTTTTATTGTGGTAAAATATACATTGCATAAAATTTACCATTTTATCCATTTTTTTTTTTTGAAATGGAGTCTTGCTCTGTTGCCCCGGCTGGATTGCAGTGGTGCAATCTCAGCTCACTACAAGCTCCGCCTCCTGAGTTTAAGCAATTCTCCTGCCTCAGCCTCCCACGTAGCTGGGATTACAGGCACGTGCCACCACATCTGGTTAATTTTTGTATTTTTGGTAGAGACAGGGTTTCACCGTGTTGGCCAAGCTGGTCTCAACCTCCTGACCTCAAGAGATCCGCCGGCCTAGGTCTCCCAAAGTGCTGGGATTACAGGTGTGAGCCACCATGCCCAGCCCATTTTAACCATTTTTAAGTGTACAATTCAGTAGCACTAAGAACACTCACATGGTAATGCCACTGTCACCACCATCCATCTCCAGAACTGTTTTCATCTTCTCAAGCTGAAACTCTGCACCCATTAAGCAATATCTCCCCATCCTCCTTTCCCCAAAGCCCGAGCAACAACCATTTTACTTTCTGTCTCTATGAAGTTTACTCTAGGTACCACTCATAAGTGGAATTATGCAATATGTGTTCTTTCAATGAATTACCACTTAAATTAAAAAAAAATTAGTATTTAAAAAATAAGATTAATGAGAACCAGTTCAGTCTTGTTAAATCCCATGATGTACAACAATAAACAGTCCAGATGTGTTCCAAGCCACTCACTGAATGTCTCAACATGACAAGACTTAGCAATTTCTTGGCAAAGACTTATTTTTTCACATCCTACCATCCCCAATTCCCTCAAACCAGTTTGGGTGGGAGTAGAGCAAAAGCTAGAGAACAGGAGGAAGGTTTAGGGACGTCAAAACATCCAGTGTGCGCCACCTCACCCCACTAGCGCTTGCCCAGGAAATGTTTATAGCAGAACAGGAACTGCAATGAAACTACCAGTGATTAATTATACCAGCTGTCATCTATTAAACACCTTCTGTGGGCTAGCTCCCTTTTTCTTTTTTTTTTTTTGAGGCAGAGTCTCGCTCTGTCACCAACCTGGAGTGCAGTGGCACAATCTTGGCTCACTGCAACTTCTGCCTCCCAGGTTCAAGTGATTCTCCTGCCTCAGCCTCCCAAGTAGCAGGGACTATAGGTGCGTGCCACAACACCGGCTAATTTTTGTATTTTTAGTAGAGACAGGGTTTCACCGTGTTGGCCAGGATGGTCTCGATCTCTCAACCTCATGATCCTCCTGCCTCAGCCTCCCAAAGTGCTGGGATTACAGTCGTGAGCCATCGTGCTTGGCCAGTCCCATTTAAAGTACATTATGTGTATTATCTCATTCAATCCTCATAGCAGCCCTATGAGTTAGATATAACTATTGTCCTCATTGGGCAGATGGGGAACTTGAGGCACGGGGAAGTTGGATAACTTGCTCAAATTTACACAGAGAGTGGGAAGGCAAGATGATTTTAACCCTTGGCAGTTTGGTCTATTGCCCATGTTCCTCACCAGTGATTCTCAAACCTGAGTAAGAAGCACATCGGAATCCCAGGAGGGCATGTGAAAGCTCTCTCCTCCAGAGTCTCTTGATTCAGCAGTCTGGGGTGGAACCCCAGAATGTCCAGGTCTAACAAGCTCCTAGCTATGCTGATGCTGCTGGTCCCGGACCACACATTTAAAAACCACTGCTCCTAACAAACGTAAAGCTAACTACCATGTCTTGAGGACCTACTCCAAATCAAGAACAGGACTCCAAGAGAGATTTCTTCCATTTTGCAACTGAGGATTTGATAATCAACAAGACCGAGGACCCATTCAAGTTCACAGCCTGTGTTCCAGGCCAGCTTCCTGAATGCCAAAGACCCTGTCTCTTGCACCTCACTGCCACACTGATAGAACTAGACTCAGCGCCCTAGGTGGGGTAGTCATGGGGCACCTCTTTAAAGCAATGTTCAGTAAATATTGTTGCTTATTTTAGTGGATAAAAGAGAAATTGAATTTGTTAACAAAATTACACATCTCACACATACATCTTTATGTTCAAAACATAATTAGCTGGGAGCAGTGGCACATTCTTGTAGTCCCAGCTACTTGGGAAGCTGAGCAGGGGAGGAACACTTGAGCCAGGAGTTTGAGGCCAGCCTGGGCAACATAGTGAGACCCTGTCCGTTAAATAAAGAATAGAACTAATCACCAGCGTTCAACATAGCCTAGCTTTTTAACCTCTGTAGCAGTGTCTTTTGCTTTATTTCTGTTACTCATAATGAGTAGCATTTGGCCATTCACAACCATTAAGTTTCTTTTTTTAAAGAAGGGGTTTCGCCGTGTTGGCCAGGTTGGTCTCAAACTCCTGGCCTCAAGCAATCCACCCACCTCAGCTTCCCAAAATGCTGGGGTTACAGGCGGAGCCCCTGTGCCGCCAACATCTCCTTGATTTCTAAAGTTCTTTTTCTGCCTCCTGTGAGGTTTTACAATTTATCAAACCAGACAAGTTCTGAGAAAAACTAAACAAGGATTTAAGTTTGAGACTTTCAGGCAGCTCTAGGAACCAACCTTACTTACGGTCGGCTGCTTGATCTGAGAGCCGATGATAGGGCCTATAGTAGTGCTACTTGCCGCATACATGGACCTAGAGAAGAGCTTTTGCTCCCCATTCAAGGTTGATGTCTACTTTGGCAAGATAGAGACAAATTTGTATTTGTCCTCTTACCTAAAGAGTCAGGTACAGATATCTGAATTAAATGGTGCCCTATTTTCTGGGGTTTTTTTTTTTTGGTTTGGTTTTTTCAATGTTGTTGCAGTTCATTCTGTTGCTACCCAACGAAAATCTTCCTTGCCTACAGAGCCCCGCTGTTATTCATGTATTGGGAGTGCAGCTATGTCATAAGGGAAAGCAGAACCCTTCCCCAACTCCAGGGAATCAATTTGATTGTTCTCAAGCAAGTCAAGGTAGTCTATACCTTTGTCAGTGATTGGTCTAGGAGTGCACATGTGACCAAACTCTGGCCAATGAGATGTAGAAGGAATACTGCTGGGGCCTCTGGGGAAGATTTTGCTCCCTGATAAAAGTAACGAAAGTTATTCTACTTCTTAATGCTTTCTTATTGCCGATCTTTTTTTTTTTTAATTTTTTTATAGCACTTATTCCTTTTCCAGAACATTTTTTCAGGATATTATAAGTTAACAACTAATTCTCCTAGAAAGGATTGAAACAAATATTAGAGCTGGTTCCTATGAAAAGAAAAAACTCCTATAGCTTTGACCCTATAGCAGTTGCTCAAGATGAGGCCAGAACTGGAATCTCAGAGTCCATTCCCGGGGACAAAGAACACCTGGATGTCAGCCATCTCTATCCTATGAGCTGGTCTCTGGACCTTGGCCCAGTTATCTAATGTGAGAATCTCAATTGCTATATGTTCTACAGCTGTATTACCTATGAAGGCTCAGATAGTCTTACAGCTTAAATTACTTCCTGCAAAACCACCCACTCAGAATCCAATATAGCTGGCACAGAACAAGACAAATCCCTTTCTGTAGGGAGGGATTTTCTGGGTTACAGGGACACCTGTGGGCTGTATCTGAGCCTTTGCAACTGTCCAATTATTACCAGTCATGTACCACTTATTAACTGAATTAATTAACAAAACAAGGATGATAGCATCAACTTTGGTCTGGAATTCATTTCAACCTGGCCTGAGACTCTCAGGCGTAGGAATAGAGAGCCCTGCTTCAAATCTCCAAGATCAGAAAACAAGGCCATTTACTCACTTTGGGTTTATGTATCAACCTTTGAACCTTGGGGCCTACAAGTAGATTCACTATTCTGTAAATGACTAAACCCAGAAGGCTCTAACCACAGTCTTTGGGCCAGGGACAGAGTGAAGAAAACCCTTCTGTGGTTTGTGGCCAGAAAGGGAGCCCTCCCACACCTGAGCCAGTATTTGTCAAAATGCTGTTTTTCCAGACCCAAAGAAGAATCAGGCTTTCATTCTTTCTGTGAAAATATTGAATTGTTTTACAGTTCACGTTTCTGAATTGCACCATTGTCTCTTCTTCTTGAGTTTCTCTCTCTCTCTCTTTTTTTTTTTTTTTGAGATTGAGTCTTGCTCTGTTGCCCAGGCTAGAGTGTAGTGGCACAATCTCAGCTCACTGCAACCTTCGCCTCCTGGGTTCAAGTGATGGTCCTGCCTCAGCCTCCTGAGTAGCTGAGATTACAGGTGCCTGCCACCATGCCCGGCTAATTTTTTTTATTTTTAGTAGACACAGTGTTTCACCATGTTGGGCAGGCTGGTTCAAACTCCTGACCTCGTGATCTGCCCGACTCGGCCTCCCAAAGTGCTGGGATTACAGGCCTGAGCCACCACACCCAGCCACGAGTTTCTCATTTTTTAAAAAAACTCAAGCCCCTTCAAAGTTTTCTCATACTAAAGTCTATATATTCCTACCAGTCAAGATTGACTCAGCTTCATTTCCTGCAGTTTGGTTAATGAAAACAATAACTATGTAGAATTTATTTTTTGAACCAAAGTCACTTCTCTGGTCTGCTGGGTCCCCTAGATGTAGTGACCCTTTCGTGATTTGAGAATGTGTGTTCTAGTCCTGAATAATCCTAATCTTTGCACTTTCAACCTGTGGTGAGTCATTATTTCTAAATGCAATTAAGGTACAAACTGTGTAAAGCAGAAATTTTATTATATTTGGGGTTCTATAACCTGAATAAGGAAACATAAAAAGGAATGAGATTTTCTATTACATCTCTCATAACCCCCATATTTGCTTATTTTTTTTATTATTACTTCACTCCCTGCAATTGACATGAATTGTTGGCTGCATATTGACATACATTTTGCTTTTAGTATACTTTCTCTTAGATCACTAAAATTTTATAGCTTGTTAAAAGTTCTATAATTTTTTTCCTTTTTCTTTTTCTTTTGAGACAGGATCTCCTTCTGTCACTCAGGCTGGAGTGCAGTGGCACAATCTTGGTTCATTGCAGCCTCAACCTCCCCAGACTCAGGGGATCCTCCCACCTCAAAGTCCCAAGTGGCTGGGACTACAGGCGTGGGCCACCACATCCCGCTGATTTTTAAATTTTTTGTAGAGACAGGGTTTTTCAATTTTGCCAAGGCTGGTCTCATACCCCTGTGCTCAAGCAATCCACCCACCTCGGCCTCCCAAAGTGCTGGGATTACAGGCATGAGCTACCGTGCCTGGCCTTAAATTTTTCTTTTAGTATTAAGATTCTACGACTTCAGTTAAATCAAAAAACTATTTTATCAGGTACCTACTGCACGCCTGTTCTAGGATGAATTGTGTCCCCCAAAAAATATATGTTGAAGCCCTAACCTCTGATTCCCATGAATGTTATCTTACTTAGAAAAAAAGGTCTTTGCAGGTATATTCAAGTTAAAATGAGGTCATGCTCTATTAGGGTGGGCCTTATTCAATCCTAATTAGAATTACTGAGGATTAGAACACACATTCTTAAATCAGGAAAGGGGCATTACGTCTAGGGGACGAAGCAGACCAGAGAAGTGGTTCAAAAAGTAATATTCCACATGGCGATCATTTTCATTAACCAAACTGCAGGCAGTGAGGCTTAGTCAATCTTGGCTGGTAGGAATAGACAGACTTATGAGAAGACAGAAATTTGAACAGAGAGAGATGCACACACAGGGAAACCCCATGTGGAGACAGAGGCAGAGATTAGACTGTGGAGGAGCGCCAAGGATTTCAGGCGTCCCCCAGAAGCTGGAAAAGGCAAGGAGGGATTCTCCCTTAGAACCTTCAGAGGGAACACGACCCTGCCAACAACTTCATTTTGGATTTCTAGCCTCTAGAGCTGTGAGGCCAAATGTTTGAGCTGTTTTAAGCCACCTTGTTTGTGGCACTGGTTAGGCCCTCGGCCAATGTCCACTGTGATGATGGAATGTGAAGATAAATAAGACACAATTCCTGTCATCACAGTGGCCACAATCTAGAAGACACAGCTGTGGGCATTTTCAAATTACAGATTTTTAGTGTGTCATAAGTGTGAATCTAGAACTCTGTCCACATGATAGAGACAACGCAAAAGAGAGGGTAACTAACACACTGGAAATATACAGGAAAAGCTTTGCGAAAAAAGAAAAAAAAATTTTTTTAAGGGAGTCTCGCTGTGGCCCAGGCTGGAGTGCAATAACCCAGTCTTGGCTTACTGCAACCTCTGCCTCCCAGGTTCAAGAGATTCTCCTGCCTCAGCCTCCCAAGTAGCTGGGACTACAGGCATGTGCCACCACACCCAGCTAATTTTTGTATTTTTAGTAGAGATGGGGTTTTGCCATGTTGGTCAGGCTGATCTTGAACTGCTGACCTCAGGTGATCCAGCCGCCGCGGCCTCCCAAAGTGCTAGGATTATAAGCATGCGCCAACATGCCTGGTCAAAAGATGAATTTTTACAATTTTTAATTTTTCTTTCTTTTATTATTATTATTATTTTTAGAAATAGGATCTCACTCTGTCACCCAGGCCGGAGGGTAGTAGTGCCATCATAGCTCACTATAATCTTGAACTCCTGGGCTCAAGTGATTGGAACTATAGCCATGTGCCACCATGCCCAGCTAACTTTTAAAAATTTTTTTGTAGGGATGATGTCTTGATATGTTGCCCAGGCTGGACTTGAACTACTGGCCTCAAATGATTCTTCCACCTTGGCCTCCTGAAGTGCCAGGATTATAGGCATGAACCTCAGCCTCATCGTGAACTACCATTTTAGGCTGCTTGCTAATTATTCTTGACGGGGTTGTTTACTCTTTTGGATCAGTTTGTAAGAGTGTTTTGAATATTAGCAGTATTCATAGTATATTTAAGTCTATCAATTTTCATTTTACTTTTTCACTGACTTTTTTAAGAGACAGGGCCTCACCATGTTGGCCAGGCTGGTCTCAAACTCCTGGCCTCAAATGATCCTCCCACCTCAGCCTCCCAAATTACTGGGATTACAGGTGTGAGCCACCATGCCCAGCTGACTATTTTAATTCTACTTTTTGTCACATGACATTTTGGGGTTTTATGTAGTCAAATATGTCTATCTCTTTTTTTAAATAGCTTCTGATTTCTAGTATTTGATAAGGGAATCTCCTCTGCCTCTTACTTGTAGTCTCCTAGATTTTCTCATAGGATTTATATATTTTTACTTTTTTACATTTCGATTTGGATCTATCTTGAATCAATTATTACATCTAACAAAAAACAGGGGGCCGAAATTTTTTATTTTTTAATAGATAGCCTTTCCTCACTGATTTGAGCTACTCCTGTGGCCATACGCTAAATTCTCACATGCAGTGTGATTACTGTGATTCATTTCTAGATTCTCTATTTTCTCTATTCATTTCCACTGTTTTCTTTTTTCTTTCTTTCTTTCTTTCTTTCTTTGATGGTGATGGTGAGTCTATTCCTAGCCTACTCCCAATTTGATTTGTTTACCATGACCTCCAGTTTCCTCTTAAGCAAGAACCCCTCACAGCCTTCTTTTGCATATTTCTCTTGGCTCTTGGCATTTGGGATTCATCTTTCCACATAAACCTCAAGGCTAAGGGCCTCAGGTGAAGGTCCAGGTCTAGCTCAGCAGGAGTGGAATCACATGCCCAGGGAGGAAAGTCAGCTTTGCTCCTCCTTTTTAAACCATTAAACACCAAAGTTCTTATTTCCGTAACCGCTTCCATGCTGAACAGCCTGACTGCTCTCAGGGCGTCTCAGACCCTTGCAACAGAAGAGATCTGATTACTTCGCTTGAAAGAAGTTGAAGGGTGATTACTCTCTAAGTCAAGAACATGATTTATACTCCTGGGGTGAACAAAGTGAAATACACAGAGACATCCTAGAACAGCAGAAAAGAACACACATACACACACAGACATACACACACACATTTTTAATCTCTGCTATATCATGTTAAGGAAGTTGGATTTTATACTGCAGGTATTTAGTTAGCCATTTAAAAGTTTTAGGCAAAAGAGTCACAAATCAGTTTGGCAGCGGTGATGAGGATGGAGTCAAGGGAGAAGCAACCGGAGGCCCAGTCAGGCTGGCTCAGCGACAGGCCAGGCAAAGAGGGTAAAGATCTAGAATAAGGTCATTGTCAGGGACAGAGAGAGAAGCAGACAGATTTGAAAACCTCCTATTGTAGAATTGTCAGGATCGGTAAAAGATTTGATATTTGGTTAGATAATAATCCAGCAAGACTGCCCGATTTCTAGCCTGGTTGATGGAGGTGACAGTAATACAGCTAAGTGACACAGGAAACAGGGGAAGAGGAGACCTGGGTGGCAATATAGATAATAAACTTAGTTTGGGGTGTGTTGGGTTTGAAGGGCTGTGAGACATTCAAGTGGAGATACTCAGTGGACATGATACCATTGTGGTTGGAGCTAAGGGGAGCTCAAGATTGGACAAAGGTTGTTTTTTGTTGTTTTTTGTTTTGAGACAGAGTCTCACTCCGTCGCGCAGGCCAGAGTGCAGTGGCACGATCTCTGCTCACTGCAACCTCCACCTCCCTGGTTCAAGCAATTCCCCTGCCTCAGCCTCCTGAGTATCTGGGATTATAGGTGCACAACACCACCCTCAGCTAATTTTTTTGTATTTTTAGTAGAGACAAGGTTTCATCATGTTGACTAGAGTGGTCTCAAACTCCTGACCTCAGGCAATCCACCCGCCTCGGCCTCCCAAAGTGCTAGGATTACAGGAGTGAGCCACTGTGCTTGGCCGGACAAATGGTTTTGAGAACCTTCAGGGCATACATAATCATCAGGAGACGTGAGGATGCAACATGGAGGGACACCAACATTGACCAGAATAGGAGGAGTCAGAGTCAGCCAAGCGTTCTGAGAACGCACCATTTAAGAAGCAGAAAGGAGTAACACAGGCTGGGCGAGGTGGCTCACGCTTGTAATCCCAGCACTTTGGGAGGCAGAGGCGAGAGGATCACTTGAGGTCAGGAGTTCGAGACCAGACTGGCCAACATGGTGAAACCCCATCTCTACTAAAAATACAAACATTAGCCGGATGTGGTGGCAGGCACCTGTAGTCCCAGCTACTCAGGAGGCTGAGTCAGGATAATTGCTTGAACCCAGGAGGCAGAGGTTGCAGTGAGCCAAGATCGTGTCCCTGCACTCCCACCTGGGGAACAGAGTGAGACTCCACCTCAAAAAAAAAAAAAAAAAAAGGGAGGGGCTGGGGTAACATAGAAGATAAGACAGAAGTGTTTAAGTAAGGAGAAAGCAGTCGGCTGTGCTGAAGGCAGCAGAGAGGCCTCAGAGGTTTCCAGTGGATTTGCAATTACCAAGTCCATGGCGAACTTGGTTAGAGCAGTTCCAGTTGACGGGAGAGAAAATAAATCAGGTTTTAAACACAGAGTGAGGACAAAGAATGAGGGAATGTGTCAGATGTCTCCCTTTTGTCCTTCCAGATTCACACTCAATGCTTTTCCACTCTGCTCTCTGTCCTGGGCAAACAGGCAGCACCAACAGATGCCCATGACTGTTGAGTTTGGTCTATGGGGGTGAGCCCTGGGAGGAGGCTGGAGGGAAGGAGGGTGAGATGGGATATATATCCCCCAACTCCTTCCCTAAGGTGCCTGCTCCATTTGCTCAACCAGAGGTCCTGACTCTCCTCCTGGGTCCAGGTAACCACTCTCTCCCACCTCCTTTCAGGCCTGATGGAGTTTTGTTCTTGTCGCCCAGGCTGGAGTGCAATGGCACGATCTCGGCTCACTGCAACCTCCGCCTCCTGGATCCAAGCGATTCGCCCACCTCAGCCTCCCAAGTAGCTGGGATTACAGGCATGCGCCACCATGCTCAGCTAATTTTGTATTTTTAGTAGAGACGAGGTTTCTCCATGTTGGTCAGGCTGGTCTCGAACTCCTAACCTCAAGTGATCCACCCGCCTCGGCCTCCCAAAGTGCTGGGATTACAGGAGTGAGCCACGGTGTCCAGCCAGACCTGGGGTTTTCTACCACCCCTGGTGTTTCTCTGAAACCTGCCCACACCTTTGCAGACAGTCCTTTATTCCACCTTCCTCAAATGGTCTTCAGATGAACACACCATCTGTATTCTGCTGGAACCCTGAATGATGCAGGAAGGAACCTGGACTGAGACGAGTAGGGAAACAGAAATACACAAAGGCAAAAGAGGTTTTTGTCTCAGGTTTTATTTTTTAAGGGTGGGAGTGGTTTGGATATATTGATAAGCTCATGAAGTTTTAACAGTCAGGTCTTATTTCAAAGGCATCATCTGAGAGGAAGGGAGAAACAGGCAGAGAGTCCTTTGCTCTCTGGAGTTGGTGACATGACCAGCAGCCTCACCATGATTGCTTCAGATGCTCTAGAACTTGTGTTTCCAGTTTGTCCAGGACAGTCTCGTTGCCAGGTTTGTCCGTGGCTGCATTGGTAAAGCACTGGTCTGAGCCCAGAGCTGACGGAAAAGGAGACACAGAGGCTAAAGAAAGAGAAAGAACAAAGGTCAGGACCTCAACAAACCCGGACACACCTCAGTGCACTGAGGCAGTCAGACAATAAACAAAGTAGCTGGTGTTTTCTCAAACTTTGCAAGACTGCATCACCCAGCCCTGCTCACCTTGCCAATCTCTCTTATGTCTCTTGAGTCACTGGTTTGATTTCACTGCTCTGCCTCAGGGTCCTCCTTTCCCTTTCTCCAGCATCAGGAGCCCAGTTCTGCCCTAGAGCCTGAGCTCTGACCTGCACCCTGACACTTTCCCCACCTCTAATCCCGGCCAGCTCCATCTTACCCGAAATACTGCTTTGTCCACAGGCTGCCCACCCAACCCAAAGAGTCTCTTGCCTCCTCTCCAGAGCGCCCCAATTCCTCTTCTATAGCAGCTACCACTTCTTAAAAGGCATGGAGGCCAAGAATTTTATTTAGAAAGTCTAATTTTCTTACTTTTTTTTTGTTTTTGTTTTGACATCTATGTCTTTAATCTGTCTGAAACTTGTTTTGTATACAGTAGTCGATTGTCTCAATAGCTACACACATTTACCTTCCCGCTTAGGTATAGTATTTTGTATTCTGTGTTTGCATTTTTACTTGCATTGCTTATCCAGGGAACTCCTTACGAAAGCAGGGCTAAGAGTAGTCAAATGAAGTATCTCTTCTATTTTTCCCCTTTTCTATCTTCTTTTGTGTTGGAAATAGTTTACCTTTTCTCCTTTCCTTTTTCAGTCTAGAAGACACAAATAATATTTCTATACATTTAATGCCATTCCTTAAATTTTTTTCATCTATTCAAATAAAACATATTTTACTGATGTTAAAATTAATTTGTAGCTGGGCCGATGGCTCATACCTGTAATCCCAGCACTTTGGGAGACCAAGTCAGGTGGATCACTTGAGGTCAGGAGTTTGAGACCAGTCTGGCCAACATGCCAAAAACCCTTCTCTATGAAAAATACAAAAATTAGCCAGGCATAATGACATGCCCCTGTAATCCCAGCTACTTGGAAGGCTGAGGCACAAGAATTTCTTGAACCCAGGAGGCGAAGGTTGCAGCGAGCCAAGATCACACCACTGCAAAGACACTATCTCAAAAATGATAATAATAGTAATTTGTTATCTAGACAAAGACCTTAGCATGGTTTAGGTTCCATTTTATCTTCTCCTTAATTTCCATATAATTACGTAGAGTTTTTGTTCTACCTTATACAAAACATGTTTTTTTTATCATTAATAATGCTATCGCAATAATTACACAAATTATATTTTATTGATGTCCTCATTGTTGCTTTCTGTATTTTTCTTTTTTCCATCAAGTTCACTTTTCTTCTTGTTGAAGTTATACAGTTGTTTAAATTAAGGGTCAAGGGTGGGGGCAAGGTAAGTATTGTTATTTTTTGTACATCTACATTTTTTCTGCAACTATGTATAGTTCAGTTGGGTGTTCAAATTTTATATTGACAGTCACTTTTCTTTGGCATTTTGAAGACATTACTCCATGTTCCTTGGCTTCTATTGTTGCAGATGAGAATTCTGTTGCCAACTCAATTACTGTTATTTATTTATTTTTTTAAATGAGACGGGGTTTCACTATGTTGGCCAGGCTGGTCTTGAACTCCTGACCTCAGGAGATCCACCCGCCTCGGCCTCCCAAAGTGCTGGGATTACAGGCGTGAGCCACCATGCCCGGCCAATTGCTGTTATTTTGAAGGCAGTCGGTTGCATAATATAGGAGCTTTTTCACGGTCAGCATTTCTGTAGTGTTTTGTTGGACTCTCTCACAGCTCTTCCTTTCACTTGCTCATTAATTCAACAATTGTTTACTGGCTAATGATTGTGTGCTAGGCCTGTTATTGTGCACAATGACAGAGAGAATAATGACAGAGCTTCTGGGCCCCAGGCCTGGAGAAGTCTGAATATACTTGCAGAAACAGACTTGAAAATAAAGAAATGACAGTATAACAAGATAAAAGCTATAAAGATGCAGGCTGATTGTGAGTTTCTACAATTCTGGCAAGGAATGTGTTTTTATTCAATTGAATATCACAGTTTGTAGCACCATGTCTTATCCACTGAAATCACTTAAAAATAATTTAACAATTAACCTGAGTATAACTTTTTTAAATATTTTTCATTTTAAAATTATTTTAGCTTTCACTTTTCTCCAGTTTCAAATGCATGGTCGACTACTTACCAGCTATTTTCGCCAGGATTTCCCATGAGAATTTCCAACTCAAGGTGCCCTACAAAGAATTATTTCCTCCAATACCTGGTTCTCTTTTACTCTTTACCTGAATTGTCTGCGTTATTCTTAATTCCATCCTCTCCCTAAGCCCATGTCCAACCAGCCTGTCTATTCTAGGTCATAAATATTTTGTAATCTGTCATCTTTTCCATTTTCTTATTCCCACCATCTTGGGTCAAGCCTTCATTATCACTTCCCTAAACTGGTAAAAAAAAAAAAAAAAAGAAAAGAAAAGAAAGAAAGAAAAGAAAAGAAAAAAAAATCCCAACAGATCTCCCTGCCTCTTACCACTTTTCTCTGTAATCTTTTAATTGCCGCCACAGTCTTATTTCTTAAATATTAGATGCTGAATTGGCTTTCTATTGCTCGTGTAACAAATTACCATCCATTTAGTGTCTTAAAACAACCCACATTTATTATCTTAGAGTTTGGGAGGGTCAGCAGTCTGGAATGGATCTCACTGGGCTACAATTAAGATTTCAGCAGGGCTGCTTTCCTTCCAGAGGCTCTCGGGGACAGTCTGTTTCTTTGACTTTTCCGACGTCTAGAGGCTGCTGCTCACACTGTTAGTTCATAGCTCTTTTCCTCCGTTGTTCAAAGTCAGCAACGTTGGCTGAGTCCTTCTCATGATACCATCTCTTTGGTTCTCTCTTTTCTGCCTCCCTTTTCTACTTAGAAGAATCCTTATCCATTTGGATAATTTAAAATTATCTCTCCACCTCAAAGTCAGTTGATTAGCGACCTTAATTCCTCATTGCCGGGTACTTTGCACATTGGCCAGTTCTTCACATTAGTGCGTGGACATCGTTGGGGGACCATTATTCTGCCTACCACAGGTTCAATACAAATTGAAGAACTCATACCTGTAATTCCAGAGTCTTTGGGAGGCTGAGGTGGGAGGATCACTTGAGGCCAGGAGTTCAAGACCAGCCAGGGCAACAAAGTAAGACCCTATCTCTACAAAAAATTATTTTAAAATTGAATATTGGCTGGGCAGGTGGCTCACACCTGCAATCCCAGCACTTTGGGAGGCTGAATGGGAGGATTCCTTGAGCCTAGGAGTTCGAGTTGGTCTCGAACCTGAGCAACATAGTAAAACTCTATCTCTATAAAAAATTTAAAAAGCCAGGTGTGGTGGTGCATGCCTATAATCCCAGCTACTTGGGAGGATGAGGTGGGAGGATCGTTTGAGCCCAGGAGTTCTGGGCTGTAGTGCGCTGTGCTGATCAGGTGTCCAAACTAAGTTCGGCATCCATGTGGTGACCTCCTGGGAGTGGGGAACCACCAGGTTGCCTAAGGAGGGGTGAACCGTCCCAGGTCGAAAACGGAGCAGGTCAAAACTCCCGTGCTGTCAGTAGTGGGATCGCGCTTGTGAATAGCCACTACACTCCAGCCTGGGCAACATAGTGAAACCCCGTCTCTAAAAAATAAAAAATTTTAAAAAATGTTTTTTTAATTAAAAAATTAGCGAGGGATGGTGGTGCATGCATGTAGTCCCAGCCCCTCAGAAGGCTGAGATGGGAGGATGACGCAAGCCCAGGAAGTTCAGGCTTCAGTGAGCTGTGATTGCGTCACTGCACTCCAGCCTGGATGACAGAGCAAGACTCCATCTCAAAAATAAAAATAAAATTGAATGCCAGGTGCAGTGGCTCATGCTTGAAATCCCACTGCTTTCAGAGGCTGAGGCGGGAGGTTAGCTTAAAGCCACAAGTTCAAGACCAACCTGAGCAACAAAGCAAGACCCTGTCTCTACACAAAAAATTTTTTAGGCCAGGCATGTTGGCTCATGCCTGTAATCCCAGCAACTTGGGAACCTAAGGTGGACAGATCACTGGAGGTCAGGAGTTTGAGACCAGCCTGGCCAACATGGTGAAATCGTATATCTACTAAAGGTACAAAAATTAGCTGGGCATGGTGGTGGGTGCCTGTAATCCCAGCTACTCAGGAGGCTGAGGTTGGAGAACTGCTTGAACTCTGGAGGCAGAGGTTGCAGTGAGCTGAGACTGCACCTCTGCACTCCAATCTGGGTGATAGATCAAGATTCCTTCTCAAACCAAATATATATATATACATATATATTTAATTAGCCAAACATGGCAGTACACTCCTGTAGTCTCAGCTGTTAGGGAGGTTGAGGTGGGAAGATCACTTGAGCCCAAGAGTTTGAGGCTTCAGCGAGCTATGATCACACCACTGAGCTCTATTCTGGACAACAGAGGGAGACCCTGTCTCAAAAAAAGAAAAATTGAAGTAAATTGTATGTTCATAAAAAGGGAATGATTTAGTAGATTATGGGAGAGTCATTCTCAAGAATATGTAGCAATTTAAAAATGTGTAAATACTAGCCGGGCGTGGTGGCTCAGGCCTATAATCCCAGCACTTTGGAAGGCTGAGGCCGGCGGATCATTTGAGGATGGGAGTTTGAGACCAGCTCTGGCCAACATGGTGAAACCCCCTCTCTACTAAAAGTACAAAAATTAGCCGGGCATGGTGGTACATGGCCTGTAATCCTAGTTACTCGGGAGGCCAAGGCAGGAGAATGGCTTGAACCTAAGAGGTGGATGCTGCAGTGAACCAAGATTGAGCCACTGAACTCCCTCCTAGGTGATGGAGCGAGACGCTGTCTCAAAAAATAAATAAATAAATAAATAAATAAATAAACAAACAAACATACATAAATAGCAGGACAAAATAGTAAATAGATAATGATTATAATTATAGCAAAGAAACTAGACACATAAATATGATTGAAGGAAATTAATTGTAAATGAGTGGCTGTTATTGCTGTGATTGTGGAAGGTAGGTAATTGTTATTCTTTTATACCCTGCCCTTCCTATAGTGTGGCTGGATCACCGAGGCAGGAACTGCTTGTTGTCTACTCAATATCTACCCTCTCCTTCCTTCTAATAAAGATAACACTGATTATCTTTGGGAAGGTAAAACTATTCCAAGAGTTTCTTGCATGTGATTCATTTCTAGCTAATGAGCTACAAAGGAAAGTCACGAATGTGCTTCACCTTCTAGAATTTTTTTTTCTTTTTTCTTTTTTTTTTTTGAGACAGGGTCTCTGTCGTCCAGGCTGGAGTGGCGTGCAGTGGCGCAGTCTCAGCTCACTGTAACCTCTGCCTCCTGGATTCAAGCAATTCTCCTGCCTCAGCCTCCCTAGTAGCTGGGATTACAGGCGCCCACCACCATGTCCAGTTAATTTTTGTATTTTTAGTAGAGATGGGGTTTTACCATGTTGGTCAGGCTGGTCTCAAACTCCTGACCTCATGATCCTCCTGCCTCAGCCTCCCAAAGTGCTGGGATTACAGGCATGAGCCACCACACCCAGCCTGTTTGTCGGTTTTTAACTGGAAAAAGAAGAGTTGATGAGTTGCAAGTTAGGGAATGTCTCACCCTGTCACCCAGGCTGGAGTGTAGTGGTGCAATCACAGCTCACTGCAGCCTCAATCTTCTGGGCTCAAGTGATCCTCCCACCTCAGCCATCCAAGTAGCTGAGACCACAGTTGTCTGTCACCATGCCAGACTCATTTTTAATTTTTTGTAGAGACAGGATCTCTCCATGTTGCCCAGGCTGCTTTGGAACTCCTGGGCTCAAGCAATCTTCCACTTCAGTCTCCCAAAAGATTGAGACTATAGGGTTGGCACAGTGTCATGTCTGTAATTCCAGCACTCTGGGAGGCCAAGGTGGGCAGATTGCTTGAGGCCAGGAGTTCCATACCACCCTGGCCAACATGGCAAAACCCTGTCTCTATAAAAAAAAATACCAAAAAAATTAACCAGGCATGGTGGCACACTCCTGTAGTCCAGCTACTTAGGAGGCTGAGGCAGGAGAAATGCTAAAAACTGGGAGGCAGAAATTACAGTGAGCCAAGATCGTGCCACTGCACTCCAGCCTGGGCGACAGAGTGAGACTCTGTCTCAGAAAAAAAAAAAAAAGAGATTATAGACATGAGCCACTGAGCCCAACCTTGGATCATTTTAAACTAGGTGAGAATGGGTGGAGGGGTGGATATGAAGTCACATTTTATTGAAAATAGGAAAGAAGTTCAGACATATAGGAGGTAAATTAGGGCAGAAAGTTCAGAATTAAGAACAAGGATCTCTTAGTCTCACCTATCCTAAATCATAATTTGTCATGGCCAAAAGCAGGGTGGCTTTAGCAGACATAGCTCAGCTCTAAGTCCCAGTTCCACTTACACCTTGTTAGATTTGAGGAGGCAGGTCACTTATACCCACCGTTTAAGCCACAGTTTCTTTCTCTGAGAAAGAATAGTAATACCCACCTCCTCAGCTCACAGAATTGTTGTGAGGATCAAAGTGATCAGGCTTGTGCGTAAGAATTTCTGTGACACCCAATGCAAATGAGAATCATGTCGCTTTTATTACATGTAGGAAAAACATCATCCAAGTTTGGTGAAAAATTCGATCAATGAGTGCATGAGCCCAGCTTGCTAATCACCTTATGTTCATACAAGACTAAATGCAGGAACAGCTTCATCTATCTTATTTTAATCAAAGGGTAAATGCACGAATGACCTCATCGTTCGGATTTATGTAAAACATAACCAACATATAGGACATCACCATTATGAAGAAAGCTCTTTTCCCCATTAAAAGGCCAGTGCTTAGACTTTCTTTACTGGGACAAAACCTTTTATTCCACTATTTGAAATTTGACTTCAAATGCACTATGCCTGAAAAAGACTTAAATTGAGATTTAAATCACACTAACATATATATGACTATTCGTTTTTCAAAAGTATGTTTTAATAGGAACTAAGGAGAAAATAAATTTGGTTTGTTTTACCTTTTTTGTTTTAAGTTTTTTGGTTTTTTTTTTTGAGACGCCCAGGCTGGAGTGCAGTGGTGCAATCTCTGCAACCTCCGCCTCCTGGGTTCAAGCAATTCTCCTGCCTCAGCCTCCTGAGTAGCTGGGATTACAGGTGCACGCCATCACGCCCGGCTAATTTTTATATTTTGAGTAGAGATGGAGTTTGACCGTGTTGGTCAGGCTGGTCTTGAACTCCTGACCTTGCGATCCTCCCATGTGCTGGGATTACTGGCATGCGCCACCATGCCCAGCCTTTTGTTTTAAATTTTAACAAGAAAGTGTATTTTGTTATTTGCACTGCTAAAGAGGTGAATAATCATATAAACTAGAGGCCAGTCACCCACCACTCTGGTGGGCTATAAAAGGAGTCTTTCCCTTTTTCTTCCATCTCCCTACCCTTGAAATTTTGGATCTCCTGCTTCATTTAACAGGGAAGGTAGCTTCAACATTGATTTGAAGTTAATAATAAAAAAGCACAGACAACATAACCCCTAAATTATAGATGAACAAAAATCTTGGAAGAACATTGGAATAGATCACAGGGAATTGTATTAATTTCTCCCCAGACAGCAAAGCCAATACCTGTGACTAATCCGCTCTTGCTATGATCAAGATAGTCATCACAAACACCATGATGAAAAAAATCCACATGAAGAACCGGTCTATGACTTTCGCCACCTTCTTCCATTCGCTCCCCGTGGAATTGGTGGCCTTGTGGTCTTTAAGGCACTTGGCGATGTACTCGATATTCCTCGTCAGCACTTTGTACTGTGCACAGAAACTCTCGGCCTTCTGAGGGTTCTCACCCTGGCAGCCCAGGTCGTTCTTTAAGCGTTTGTTCATGTCCTTCTTTCTGGAAAGGTCTTTGTTCCTGGCTGTTTTCAGGTTAGACTCTGGGAGTTTGCTGTAGACTTTCGTGAGGCAATCCTGCTCTCTACTGTGGCGCGGGCTGAGGCAGCTTTCACCCACATCATAGACAAACAAGACCCTGGACATGTATTTCAGGATGACCACCCTGGCCCAGTGTGGCACCGGCCGGGCCTCGGCCCCGCAGAAGTGGATATTCATCACCATGATGGTCAAGGCGGTGGAAGCTGTGATCAGGGCCATCGTGGCTATGTAGTATTTACCTGGAAAAATAACAGCAATAACTGAATTTGCTTTAAAACTGTCCTCATACAGCCATGAGTCACTTAACAACAGGGATACATTCTGAGCAAGGTATAGTCATTCGGTGATTTTGTTGCTGTGTGAACATCACAGAGTGTACGTATACAAACCTAGATGGCATAGCCTTCTACACACCTAGGCTATATGGTATAGCCTATTGCTTCTAGGCTACAAACCTGTGCAGCATGTTACTGTATTGAATTGAATACCACAGGGAATTGTACACATGATTATCAAACAGTAAGTATTTGTATATCTAAGCATGTCTACACATAGAAAAGATAAAGTAAAAATTGACATTATGGGCCAGGCACAGTGGCTCAAGTCTGTAATCCCAGCACTTTGGGAGGGTGAGGCAAGCGGATCACCTGAGGTCAGGAGTTTGAGACCAGCCTGACCAACATGGAGAAACGCCCGTCTCTACTTAAAAAAAAACAAAATTAGCCAGGCATGGCGCTGCATGCTTCTAATTCCAGCTACTCAGGAAGCCGAAGCAGGAGAATTGCTGGAACCTGGGAGGCAGAGGTTGCGGTGAGCCAAGATGGCACCACTGCACTCCAGCCTGGGCATCAAGAGCGAAACTCCGTCTCAAAAAAAAAAAAATTGACATTATAATACTATGGGACCATTGTTGTATACACAGTCTGTCATTTACCAAAGAATTGTTATGGAACACATGACTGTATTTGTCTTAAAAAGAAACAAACACCATTATCTCAGGATGCAGAAAGTGAGAGAGAAAAAAAAAAACAAACAAACACCTTTTTAAAGGAGGTGTTATACCCTGGTGGTGGTTACTAGCATAGATTTTTTTTTTTTTTGAGACGGAATCTCACTCTCACCCAGGCTGGAGTACAGTGTCGAAATCTCAGCTCACTGCAACCTCTGGCCCCTGCGTTCAAGCAATTCTCCTGCCTCAGCCTCCCAAGTAGCTGGGATTACAGGCACCTGCCACCATGCCTGGCTAATTTTTTGTATTTTTAGTAGAGAAGGGGATTTTGCCATGTTGGCCAGGCTGGTCTCGATCTCCTGACCTCAACTGATCTGCCCACCTCAGCCTCCCAAAATGCGGATTACAGACGTGAGCCACCGCGCCCGGCCATAGCATAGACTTTTGAATCTGACTTCCTGGGTTCGAATCCCAGCTTTGTCACTCCCTAGACCTGCGATCTGTAGCCAGGCATATAATCCTGCTAAGCCTTGATTTCCTGCTCTGTAAAGTGGGTATAATAATATCTAACTCGCAGGAA
Source organism: Cacajao melanocephalus (assembly GCA_963573385.1). Taxonomy (NCBI): domain Eukaryota; kingdom Metazoa; phylum Chordata; class Mammalia; order Primates; family Pitheciidae; genus Cacajao; species Cacajao melanocephalus. The sequence goes on from CAUYLG010002608.1 coordinate 85,004, forward strand.
TATGAGGAGATGATTAATTGAGATGATACATGTGAAGTTCTCAGCACTGTTCCTGGTTTGAAATTTAAAAGTCTGGAAATGTTTGCTGAGATCATGAGGTAAAATTTTTTTCTGCATTCAACAAATAAACAATTAATGAACTTGACCTGTTCTCAGAATGGTCTTCAGACCTCATTAATATGGTAGCCAATTGCTACTGGGTAAGAAAGGAGACTGTATCACTATTAGTCTTCAAAATGTGATTATATAAAGCAAATGTTGATGAAAAAGTGAAATTAAGGAAGGAAACAAGATAAGTCTACAAATTTATGAAATATAGAAGAAAAAGCCAAGAAGATGAACAAAAACAAAAGCAAACTTTTGAAAAAAGTAATAAAATTGATAAACCTTTGATAAGACCACTCACAGGATAGAGAGAGAAATAAAGGGAAAGAGAGAGAGAGAAGATGCAAAAGACTTACAAAATAGTACAATATTATAAATAACTGTATAGCCAGGCACAGTGGCTCACACCTGTAATCCCAGCACTTTGGGAGGCCGAGATGGGTGGATCACGAGGTCAGGAGTTCAAGACCAGCTTGGCCAAGATGGTGAAACCCCATCTATATTAAAAAAAAAAAAAACAAAACAGCCAGGTGTGGTGGTGCGTGCCTGTAATCTCAGCTACTTAGGAGGCTGAGGCAGGAGAATCACTTGAATCCAGGAGGCAGAGGTTGCAGTGAGCTGAGATCACGTCACTGCACTCCAGCCTGGGCAACAGAGTGAGACTATGTCTCAAAAAATAAAAATAATAAAAATAGCTGTATAATAACATATTTCATCATCTAGATGAAACTGCTGGAAAAAATGTAAGATGTCAAAATTAGTGCAGGAATAAAGAACACTGTAATAGAAATGGGAATCAATCAAATACCAACCCCCTACCAAAGGCTGTAGGCCCAAGAAGAGTCTATAGGTGAACCTTATCGAACTTTCAAGGGACAAATAATTCCCATCTTACGCAACTTGTTCCAGAAACAGAAAAAGAGGGGCAACTGCTCAGTTCATTTTGTGAAGTCAATTTGTCCTTGGTTCCAAAAAAGAAATATTAAAGCCATTTCACTAATAGACATATTTGAGAAAGTTCTACAAAATACGAGCTAACTAAATCCAACAGTGTCTTCAAGGATAATGTATCATGAGAAAGGAGTTTGGTCAAGTTGTACAAAAAAGTTCAACATCAGAAAACTTATTGATGTAGTTCACGACATTGATGAGTAAAAGAGAAAACTCACATGATTATCTTAACAGATGAAGACAAAGTATTTGATAATGTTTATCATCTATGTATTATTTGTCAGAAATTCTGAGTTAACTAAAAATATAGAAGACCTTTCTTAATATGGTGAAGGCCATGGGCCAGAAACCTATATCAAAGGCTACATTTGATGAAGAAAAGTTAAGCATATTTCTATAATATTGTGAGCATACTCATAGGTGCTATGAATAACAAATTATAATTGTTAAATAAACGTTCTCAAAATCTATGTGCACCTTTCCTAAAAAGATAAATTTCAGCTAGTCGTGGGGGCTCACACTTGCAATCCCAGCACTTTGGGAGGCCGAGGTGGGAGGATCACTTGAACCCAGGAGTTCAAGACCAGCCTAGCCAATGTAGTGAGACCCTGTCTTTTTTCATTTTTTCAATTTTTTTTTGAGATGAAGTCTCGCTCTGTCGCCAACAGAGATAGGAGTGTAGTGGTGCAATCTTGGCTCACTGCAATCTTCACCTCCTGGGTTCAAGTGATTCTCCTGCCTCAGCCTCCTGAGTAGCTGAGATTACAGGCATGCATTGCAATGCCCAGCTAATTTTTTTTATAGAGACAAGGTCTCACCGTGTTGGCCAGGCTAGGCTCAAACTCCTGACCTCAGGAGATCTGCCTGCCTTGGCCTCCCAAAGTGCTGGGATTACAGGCATGAGCTATCATGCCTGGCCTTCATTTTTAAATAATAAAAATAAATAAAAATAAAATTTAAAATACAAATTTAATCTAGTTTTTAAAAGATAAATTTCACATTACTATAGAAACAGAACAAGCAATTCCTGTGAGACATGTCACTTTAGAAATTGTGCCAGCTTGCTATATAATGTTACCGCCCAAGAAGAGAGTAGGACCAGCCAATGATCTTTCCTCAAACAGGCTATAATTGGATGTCATCACTGCCAATCATTTCTGCCTCAGGAGAGCTAATAAAATCCCAATACATCTCCTTCTTTTTATTAGAGGGGAAAAAGCCTTCTGTGTCTAATTCTGAAAAAGAGGTGTGTGTGTGTGTGTGTGTATGTATTTTGCAAGGAGAGACACAAAAAGGAAGAAATCTCCAAATGGAGAAGCCACTGTAGTATTGTCTGAATATTGGGTAACTGGACTCAGTAAAGAGTAAAAGGGCAAGGCAACATCCCTTGATATTAGACTCTAAGTTTCTAGGTGTTCTAAAATTTCTCCTTGTTGCTTACTTTAAGGAACTCAAACTTAGATCTAGCTTGATTCTGGTGAGCATCTGTTACAACAGCAAGTCCTTGAGATGGAGGTGTTGGATCTCAAGAGTATCCTTGAAAACGGGAAGTATGTGTTTTTGTTTTGTTTTCTTTTGTTTTTTCGAGACGGAGTTTCACTCCTGTTGCCCAGGATGGAGTGCAGTGGTGCAATCTCAGCTCACCACAACCTCCGCCTCCCTGGTTGAAGCGCTTCTCCTGCCTCAGCCTCCCGTGTAGCTGGGATTACAGGCATGCGTCACCACACCCAGCTAGTTTTGTATTTTTAGTAGAGATGGGGTTTCTCCATGTTGGTCAGGCTGGTCTTGAATTCCTGACCTCAGGTAATCCGCCCACCTCAGGTTCTCAAAGTGCTGGGATTACAGGCGTGAGCCACTGTGCCCAGCCAGAAGTATGTGTTAAAGGGGATAGGAGAGCCCTCAGAACAAGCTAGGTAAGGATAGGGGAGGCAGGGGCAGTACCCTCAGTCTGCACACCAACCCTTGGAGGGACATTTCATTACTGCTGATTTTTGAAAATGTAGTCTGCTTTGAAATCACCTCAGATTCCCAAATCTTGGCTGAGTTGCTAAATCAAACTTTCTGGGTATAGGAACCTGTATTTTAATAAGCTCTCTCCCACTGCTATTATACCCAGTGAAGTTGAGATTTTTCTAGTAAGGGTAGACATCAGGCTTAAAAAGCATATATTTCTGCCGTGTTGGCCGCTCTTCCCTAAAAGAAAACCCTTGTGATGTGAAATGATAACAATAGTGACTGTTTACTCAGTACTTATCATATGCCAGGTACAAAGTAAGCAATGACACAGAAGGAAGCAATCACACAAATTTTGCAGATGATGAAGCAGAGATGAAGAGAACAAGTAGCTTGTCTAAGTTTGATCAAGAAGTGAATAGTGAAGTCAGCATTCAAATGCATGTTTCTTTGATTTCAAAATCAGATCTTAACCTCTGGGTCAGTGGACTTCAGACTTAAACAGAAAATGCATCAGAATCACCCAGGAGAGTTGTTAAAACAGGATGCCAGGGCCTTATCTCCAGAATGTCTAATTCAGTAGGCTTAGGGTGGGCCCTGAGATTTTGGGTTTCTAAAAGTTCCCAGGTGGGCCAGGCATGGTGACTCATGCCTATAATCCCACCACCTTGGGAGCCCGAGGTGGGTGGATCACGAGGTCATGGCTCAGCCTGGCCAAGATGGTGAAAGCCCATCTCTACGAAAAATACAGGCATGGTGGTGCATGCCTGTAGTCCCAGCTACTCAGGAGGCTGAGGCAGGGAATTTCTTGAATCCAGGAGGCAGAGGTTGCAGTGAGCCAAGATCGTGCCACTGCACTCCTGCCTGAGCGACAGAGCAAGACCCTGTCTCAAAAAAAAAAAAAAAAAACCAAACAAAAAAACATCAGAGTCTATATCTGTCAGATTAACAAAAAAAAGTTCCCAGGTGATACTGATATGCATCTGGGGACCATCACTTTGAGAACCACTGCTCTAAAGTATAACACCTTTCATTGCTCTTTTGTGTAAACCCAGCGAGCGTAAAACCTGTTTTGATTCCAACAGCCTTATCTATATTGAAAGATGCCAACTGTAACCACCAGAGGAGTCTGAGACAGTCTGGATTGAGTCGGAAATCGGCTCCATTGTTTCAAGTTTAAAGGCACACACACAACTTTAAAGGCATGACCCCAGGCACTACAAAGCTGGGCTCGTAGTGGAAAACACTTGAACTCACCTATCAGAGGGACATTTTCTGAGGCTGGCATAATTTCTGCCACCATTAGCTGAAATACAGTCATGGCCAACAGGATGGTCACTCCCAGGGAGACCTTTTCTCCAGAGGCTGCTGGGAGATAAAAACTCAAAGGAGCCAGAAAAGATATGAGGACACATGGTATGAGGAGGTTGACGATATAGAATGAGGACCTCCTCTTCAGAAGGAGGGTGAATGTGACATCTGGGTAAGGCTCAGAGCAGCAGCCATAGGAGATCACGTTCTTCACAGCGGGCATGCCGTGGACCTCCCATTCCACGTCTTCAATGAAGTCAGAGAGATCGCCGCTGTCCAGGGCATTGAATATGTCCACCTGATTGCCATTGTAGGTCCAGGAACCAAAAGTCAGGTTGCACTGCTGGTTGTCAAAAGGGAAGTAGGTGACATCCACCACACAGGAGCTTCTGGTGATGGCCGGTGCATCCCAGGTGATCAGCCCATCATACCGCAGGACCACATTGGTGTTCACAGGCTCTGAAGATTCATCATCAGCCCTGGAAGTCAGATGAGGAAAATGAAAGCCACATGCTAGAAGAACTTGCCACCATCCTTACCCAGACAGCTCACTGTACCCATCACTTCAGTGTTTTGACAATGGATAGCCATCTTCCCTGTCATTGTGGCTCAGGAGTCTGGAATCAACTCGAATTTGCCCTTCTCCTCCATCTCCTGTAACTAGTCAGGGCCAGGTTCTCCTGGATTCTTCCTTGAAAGCATCTCTGCTCTCTATCCCTTCCTGTCCATTCCCAATGCCACTGTCTTGGTCCCCGTGTAATGATTTGAACATGCAGACAAAAAGTAGTCTATCGATACTAAAATCTGCTTACTTGATTTGTTAACTTTAGGCACTAGAATATTAAAAACAGCTTTGTATTGCTATTATAAAAGCTGTACATGTTTATTTGTAACATTTGGAAAACTCAGAGGATAAAAGTTGTTCACCCGTAACTTTAGAGGAAGTCACTTATTCCAGATATATCTTCTTTTGCTTTATCAATAGTTATGCCTTGTATTTTGGGGTACAGAATTTCTGTTTTTCTCTAGGAACTCTTTCTCCATTGCCACTGTGAGGCAGAGGAAGTGTTGGTCAAGGTGCCCCAGTGTCCCTGGCCAAAGGCTGGCAGGGTTACCCAGGCTTGGTCCAACAGATTCACAGTCTCCAGAGTTTAGATTTTTTTTTTTAAGACCAATTCTCACTCTGTCACCAGGCTGGAGTGCAGTGGCATGATCTCGGCTCACTGAAACCTCTGCCTCCCGAGTTCAAGCCATTCTCCTGCCTCAACCTCCCGAGTAGCTGGGACTACAGATGCACACCACCACACCCAGCTAATTTTTAATAGAGACTGTGTTTCACCATGTTGGCCAGGATGATCTTGATCTCTTGACCTCGTGATCCACCCACCTTGGCCTTCCAAAGTGCTGGGATTACAAGCGTGAGCCACCACAACCGGCCGAGTTTAGACCTTGAGCAGAGTGATCCAAAGGCCAAAAGCATCACCCTAGTGATGGCTCCCTATTCAGAAAAAACAGACAGCCCCTGCTGCCTTGAACGCTAGAGCAGCCTTGCTTCTGTCCTTTCCAAGGGCTGGTCGTTTACTTTTTCCTTTACTTCAATGAGACGTAGCACATCCTTCTAACAAATTCCTATTTCACAAGGTTGCCAAAGTCAGTTTCTGACGCTTACAACCAAAGAGCCTTAATTGGTACGTTTCTGTTACCATTTGGATGCATATTTTTGCAGTCTGCCTTACAATTTTTTCCCCGCAAAATATATTTTGGCTAAATATAATGCGGTATTCTGGATCGGATCCTGGAACAGAAAAAGTACGCTCACGGAAAAACTCGTGAAATCTGAATAAAGTAGTTTAGTCAATAACGTTGTATTAATTCTAGTAAGTGTATTATGGTTATGTAAGATGTAACATTAAGGGAAACCGGGTGAAGGGTATAAGGGAATTCTGCACTATCTTTGCAACTTTTCTATAAATCTAAAATTATCCCCAAATTTAAAGTTACCTTGCAAAAAAGGGAAAAAAAGATGAGACAAAATGTTTTAAAATACATAGTCATCTGTTCATACTCTTCTACAACATTATTTTCGTGTCTAAACAGCATTCTATTATATTCCACTATATATTTTTTACACCATACACCATATTTATTTAATGCACTATAGTTATTTGTTACACCATAGTTAACACCATCGTTGATACAACATAGTTATTTAATCAATCTACTGAGGCTTGACATTATGGTTGGTTCCAGATTTTATATTTGTAAGCAATGCTGCAGTGAATACTGCTGTAGCTAAGTCTTTGCATTTATCCACTGACTCTTTCCTTAGGTTAAAGTGCTGAAAAAGGATGTGCTGGGTCAGAACATGCATGTTTTTGAGGGAGGTGAGGGACAAAAAACTACATATTGTGCACAATGCACATCCCTCGAGATTTCACCACTGTACAATTCACCCATGTAACTAAAAATCACTTGTACCTCAAAAGCTATTATTAAAATAAAAAATATATTGGCTGGGTGTGGTGGCTCACACCTGTAATCCCAGCACTTTGGGAGGCCAAGGAGCACGGATCACTTGAGTCCAGGAGTTCGAGACCTGCCTTGCCGACATGGCGAAACCCCATCTCTACTAAAAAAATACAAAAATTAGCCAGACGTGGTGGCGCACACCTGTAGTCCTGGCTACTCTGGAGGTCGAGGCAAGAGAATCGCTTGAACTCCGCAGGTAGAGGTTGGAGTGAGCCGAGATCGTACCACTGCACTCCAGCCTGGGTGACAGAGTGAGACTCCATCTCAACAACAAAAATAAATAAATTAATTAATTAAAATTATATATATTTAAAGAACAGACATGTTTTCAAGGTTTTTATTTTTTCCACTCATTAGAAATTAGGTGCCACAATATAAGCTGTAATGGTCTGATTGAATTCACTCTATACCCAAGAGGATCTTTAATGTGAGTGTTTGTGGAGTTTTTGAAAATGCCTGAACTACCCTGTGCAAGAGTGAGAAATGTGTAGTTAGCTAGCTGAGAAGTGAGAACTATATGTGAATTGAGAACACAGCTCACTCAACCTACTTCCTTGGTGCAAAAGGAGAGATCTGGAGATCAGAGAGACTCTGTTTGGAGCTACAACAATTGCCCTGGGCAGGGTCCCTGCAGGAAATAAATGGCCTACTCAAATAAGATAAGCTGAGGAGAGTTTAAGAAAGGGGGTGTTCACAAAGGTATGGATAGGATGCAGAGAAACCATTCCTGGATGTGAAGAGGTGAGGAGAAAGTGCAATTACCAGAACCTGGAAAGAAAGATTTGCATGAAGAGGGTCACCAAGATAGGAGTAATGACTTTCTGTCAGGGGACACACCCAGCTCACAGGAAGAGAGCAAGGGAATACACACCCTAACCTCACTCTCTCTTCTCCCTACCACTTCCCACTGGTGCTCCACATTGGCCAAACCCAACCCCAAGCCGAAGGGTAAGGGATCCCACTGACCAAAAGCATCACCCCAGCTACTTTGGAATAGGTTGTTTTTGTTTTTGTTTTTTTATGTTTGTTTGTTTGTTTCGTTTTGCTTTTTTGAGACAGTTTCGCTCTTGTTCCCCTGGCTGGAGTGCAGTGGTGCGATCTCGGCTCACTGCAACCTCCGCCTCACAGGTTCAAGCGATTCTCCTGCCTCAGCCTCCTGAGTAGCTGGGACTACAGGCACCCGCCACCACACCTGGCTAATTTTTGTACTTTTAGTAGAGACCAGGTTTTGTCACCTTGTCCAGGCTGTTCTCGAGCTCCTAACCTCAGGTGATCCTCCTGCGTTGGCTTCCCAAAGTGCTGGGATTATAGATTCGATGTGAGCCACTGCACTTGGGCCTTTTTTTTTTTTTTTTTTTTGAGATGGAGTCTCGCTCTGTTGCCCAGGCTTTAGCGCAGTGGCACAATCTTGGCTCACTGCAACCTCTTCCTCCGGGTTCAAGCAATTCTCCTGCCTCAGCCTCCTGAGTAGCTGGGATTACAGACATGCACCATCACACCTGACTAATTTTTGTATTTTTAGTAGAAACAGTGTTTCACCACTTTTACCAGGCTGATCTCGAACTCCTGACCTCAGGTAATCCACCTGCCTCAGCCTCCCAAAGTGCTGAGATCACAGGTGGGAGCCACCATGCCCAGCCTGGAGTACTTTAAATACATTATATTAAATATATATATATATATATATATATATATGTATATATATTTTGGCCAGGCGCAGTGACTCACACCTGTAATCCCAGCCCTTTGGGAGGCTGAGGTGGGTGGATCACCTGAGGTTGGGAGTTTGAGACCACCCTGACCAAAATGGAGAAACCCCATCTCTACTAAAAATACAAAATTAGCCATGTGTGGTGGTGTGCACCTGTAATCCCAGCTACTTGAGAGGCTGAGGCAGGAGAATCGCTTGAAACCAGGAGGCAAAGGCCGTAGTGAGCCGAGATCACACCATTATACTCCAGCCTGGGTAACAAGAGCGAAACTCCATCTCCAAAAATAAGAAATAATTTAAAAATTAAAAAAAATTTTTTTGTAGAGACAATGTGTCGCTATCTTGCTCAGGCTGGTCTTGAGCTCCTGGCCTCATACGATCCTCCTGCCTCGGCCTCCCAAAGTGGTGGGATTATAGGTACGAGCCACTGTGCCCAGTCAAGACATTATTATTTAATCATTTCATGACCAATATCTTATTGTTTATCTCCCTGGTTTTTTTGATCATAACACTGCTCAAAACTTGCAGTGGCTTCCTGTGGCCCACACAATACTTCTACACCTCCTCAGTTTAGTGTTCTAGCTATTCCATGATCTACTCCCACCTCACTTTCTAGCTGTGTGCCTCCGCTGGCCTCCTTCACTCCCACCCCACGAATCAAGGCTGGAACCCCAACAAAGCCTGTGATCCAAACTCTTTCCTCAACCCATAATAGGCCCCTTTTCGGCAATCTAACACATCCTTCAAGACTCTGCTCAAAATCCACCTCCTCTATGAAGCCTTCCCTGCCTCTCCAGCCAGATAGCTTTCCATTCTTGAAGGGCCACAGCACTTGACTCTGTGTTATAAGGAACCTGCATTTTTACCTTGCATTATAGTTTTCACATACATAGCTTATTATATTGTGCCTTAAAATCAGAGACTGGGTCTTAAAATTCTTATTTACTTCTCATGAAAATATCCTGGAGATTTGAGTTCAGAACCCGATTCAGGTTTCATAACCTTAAGTGGGTTATATCTCTGTCACTCACCTGTAAAAGTGGGCATTATAATACCTTAAGGCTTCTTTTTAATTTTTATATTAAACAAATAACTATGTATGTTAATTTCCATTGCTGCTGTAGCAAACTAACACAAACCTAATGTCTTTTTTTATTTGAGACAGTCTTGCTCTGTTGCCCAGGCTGAAATGCAGTGGCAAGATCTCAGCTCACTGTAGCCTCTTCCTCCTGGGTTCCAGTGATTCTCCTGCCTCAGCTTCCCAAGTAGCTGGGATTATAGGCACATGCCACCACACCCAGCTAATTTTTGTATTTTCAGTAGAGATGGGGTTTCACCATGTTGGCCAAGCTGGTTTTGAACTCCTGACCTCAAGTGATCCACCCACCTCAGCCTCCCAAAGTGCTGGGATTACAGGCATAAGCCACCGCACCCAGCCCCTAATGTCTTAAAACAACACAAATTCAGCATCTTAACAATTCTAGAGGTCAGAAATCCTAAAATCAACATGCAGCAGGGCTGCATTCCTTCTGGAGGCTCTAGGGGAAGATCTATTGCCTTTCCTTTGCCACCTTCTCGAAGCCACCTGCATCCCTTGGCTCAGGGCCCCTTCTTTGCATCACTAACCTCTGCTTCCTTTGTAGCATTGCCTAATCTGACCGTCCCATCTCATCTCCCTCTTATAAGGACCCTTATGTTTACATTAGGCCCAACAGGATAATCTCTCCCATTTAAATCTTTAATTCAATCATACCTGCAAAGCCTTTTTTTGCCATGTAAGATAGCGTCTCCACAAGTCTTGGGGATTAGGATGTGGACATCTTTTTGGGGGGGGCATTATTCTGTCTACAACACTTTGTAAAGCCCCAACTCCATGCAGACACATAGTAAGTATCTATGTATGTATTAATTTCTTCCCCTTCCTTCTGTTTCTAACTGTGTTTTGTGTTCTCAGCTAAACTATGAAAAAATATAAGCTGGGACAAAATGTAAGCTGGAGGTCAGGAAGGCATGTGTAATAATATAACCCTCACAGAATATTTAAATTGCTTTCCTCTTACCTTCCCTTTCCTCAGCCACTCAGTGGCCTTCAGGTAGTGATACAGTTTGGCTATGTCCCCACCCAAATTCATCTTGAAGTGTAGCTCCCCATAATTCTCACATGTTGCGGGAGGGACATGGTGAGAGGTAATCGAACCATGGGGGCAGGTTTCCCATGCTGTTCTTGTGATAGTGAATACGTCTCATGAGATCTGATGGTTTTATACAGTGGAGTTCCCCTGCACATGCTCTCTTGCCTGCTGCCATGTAAGACATGACTTCGCTCCTCATTCACCTTCAGCCATGATTGTGAGGGCTTCCCAGCCATGTGAACTGTGAGTCCATTAAACCTCTTTTCTTTTTAAATTACCCAGTCTTGGGTATGTCTTTATTAGCAACAAGAGAACAGACCAATAGAGGCAGCCCCCTCTCCTCTTCTGTACCTGATCAAAGACTGAACTAACTTTAGTTGTTTTGCAATTGAGCAAAAATGCCTTTCCCAGCGTTGGCTGTAAGAAGCCCACTCCTGGGAACTGGGGAGGAGCAGACTGATGAATGAGGGAGCAGGGAGAGTTGACCAGTGTTCTCAGTCCCCAGAGTGCCTGGAACCTCAGTGTAGACTTGTCTGTTTACTCAGTCCCAGGATTCCTTCCTTCTTCCAGCTCCAATATCTCTGTCTTTCACATATTCACTTTTCCTTCCTTCCCATATTAAAAATAAGTTGCCCCCTCTCTCTTCCCTGCTAACTTTTCTTCCAGTCCTGTGAGTCCTGTCCTCCATGCCTCCTGCAGGATCTTGCCTCCCTTGGCCCCTCTCCTTCTCTCTGGCCCCTCTAGTCACTTTCCCACTCTGTTCACAAGTCTCTCCTGCCAAACTCCTTTTCTCCCCAGCACTTCTTTCTCTCTCATCTCCTTCCATGCACTGCTTTCAAAAGTAACTGATACCTGCTGTTGTCCCGTTTCCTCTTGCTTTTGTTTCTTGACTCCTGCATTTTGACGTCTTCCCGACAAGTACAACTAGGCAAATCTCAAGACTTCTCCTAAGTCTTCATCTTCTTCAACTCTTCCCAAACATTAGGATTATGGCTTGTTCCTAGACACCCTTTCTTCCCTTGGTTTTCATTACATGACTCTCTCAGTTCTCCTTCTACCTCTTTAACCACTAATTCTAAGTTTCCTCTGTAAATTCCTTAAATATAGAGATTTTTTTCAATTTTATCCTCAGCCATTTTCTTTCCTTCCATGAGTAGTTTTTTTTGTTTGTTTTTTTTTTTGAGATGGATTCTCACCCTGTCATCCAGGCTGGAGTACAATGGGATGATCTCAGCTCATTGCAACCTCTGCTTCCTGGGTTCAAATGATTCTCCTGCCTCAGTTTCCCAAGTAGTTGGGATTATAGGCACCCGCCACCATGCCTAGCTAACTTTTGTATTTTTAGTAGAGATGGGGTTTCACCACGTTTCCCAGGCTGGTCTCGAACTCCTGACCTCGTGATCTGCCTGCCTCGGCCTCCCAGAGTGCTGGGATTCAGACGTGAGCCATTGCACCCAGCTCCATGAGTAGTTCTATTGGACTTTAAGGACTTTTGGCATCTCTATTAGCCCTGACAAATTTCTCCAAGTTTCAGATCTGCCTTTGCAATCTCATTATTGGACATTTCCATGGGGATGTTTCTTTAGTTCCCCAAACTGAACATCAAATTCATCCTCTTTTTTCCAAAACTGTTTCTCCTCCCCCTCCTTTATTTTCAGTCTCATCTGGAAGTCTTGCCATTCTCTAAATCATCTTATATAGCTAAAGATAGCTGCATAAGCTGGCCTTAAAGCTAAATTCTAGACAAATTCTTTTGAATATAATAGGGCACCCAGTTCCTCACTAGGTCTAAAAGCCAACCATTAAAACTGCTCATTAAAATCCAACCATTGGAGCCAGGCATGGTGGCTCATGCCTGTAATCCCAGCACTTTGGGAGGCCAAGGCAGAAGGATTGCTTGAGCCCAGGAATTCAAGAATAGCCTGAGCAATATAGTGAGACCTCATCTCTATAAAAAAATTTTTTTAATTAGCTGGGTGTGGTAATGCACACCTGTAGTCCCAGCTACTCAAGAGACTGACGTGAGAAGATCACTTTGTTACCCATGGAGAGTCTCAACTACAAGTTGTCCATGTTCTTGGCAATCTGAACAAAGAATTGGACAAAATGCACAAATAAAGCAATGAAAGTACAGCACAATGAAAGAAGCAATAAACGCTCAGATTTATTGAAACGACACTACACTCCACGGAGTGAGTGTGGGCTCCAGTGAACGGCCCAAGAGCACCGGCTACAAAATCTTCTGGGGTTCTAGTACCCTTTAGAGGTTTCCCATTGGTTACACATTATGTAAATGAAGACTTGGCCCACAACCAATTGGAGGCTGAAGTGAAATTACACCCTATGCAAATGAAGATGTGACCTACAACCAATCAGAGACTGAAGTGAAGTTACACCCTGTGCAAATGACGACTTGGTCTGTGACCAATCCGAAGCTGAAGTGAAGGCTCCCTCTCTCCAGACCCTACTGAGGAGAATACTGCCTCAACTTGAGCCCAGGAGGTCAAGGCTGTAGTAAGCTACAATTGCACCACTGCACTTTAATCTGGGTGACAGAGCAAAACCCTGTCTTAAAAAAATAAATAAATAAAACCTGACCACAAAAATTCCATAATGAATTCAAATTTAAAATTTCTGTAATCTGTTTTTTATCTAATCTAAAAACGTCAGAAATCCTTGTAGCCTCTTACGCCAGCCACTATACTAACCATATATTAATACTAAACATTCCCATCAGAACTTTGAGCCCCAATTCATTTATTTCTCTACTGATTTACCAAAAGAGCCAGTATCTACTTGAACTATTATAGTGCTACAGAGCTCACTATTTCTTGGGACAATTCATTGCCAAAATTATTAGAAAAATGTTCTGGTTTTTTTGTTTTGTTTCGCTTTTGTTTTTTGGGGGAGAGCTTATCTTCCCTTCGGCTTCTACTGACTATCTTGGGTTTTGTCCTCTGGAGCAGTGTTCTCTTTTTTCTACCTTACTTTCTCTCTGATTGCCTAAGGTAACCATCAAGTCTTCAAGGTCTTCTTCCCTCTTTCAAACTAAGCATCAGCAAATTCAACTATTCTCCTGTGAAGTGGCTTCCAGGGGTATCTCCTTCCTGATCACTCCATAACCAGTCTGGCTCCATGGATTCAGGCACCAACGGTGACTCTAGATGCTAAGCATCTTCCTGCCTGAAGTGTCTTTAACACACTGGACTGACTCACCTACCCACTGCCCCTATTTCTCCTTCTCACCACAGCTCAGGAAGCCCATTGTGTTGTCTGTGATTCTCTGTACCTGCTTCTGAGAAGCAGTGATATTGTATCTGGCATCGGAAGATTCTACAGAGTCAGGGATTCAGCTAGAAGGACTGAGCTCAGGGAAATAGCCATGAGCAGGGGCCCTTCTTTGCCTGATCCTGTCGCACTCTTCCATTTTCATTTCAGTTTGTTAAAGGTATGAAGATGTCATCCAACCATAGTTCCGTTTAGAGGTTCCTCTACGCAGCAAAACCCTGAGAAGTTTTACTGAGAAGGAAAAGGCAAAGGAGAAGAGAAGAGCAGAAACAGAATGGTCCATGAGTGACAAGAACGCAGAGATAACTAAAGAGTCAACCAGAGGGAAAAAAAAAGAGATGATTAATCAGTGTGGTGAAAGGCTCTGTGTAAAGGGGTGGGGAACAAAATTCACACATCTCAAGGCCAATGACAGGGGAGTGGGGAAGGCAGAATGAGGACAGAACCGACCAAAGCCACAGCGGGCTTGTGTGAGCCCATAAACACATAACTGGCTTCTCTAATAGGGGAGGAGTGGGGTCAGCTTAACTTAGGGTGCCTTGTAAGCTTGCAAAGAAGCATTTCAGTAAGAGCTGGTCACTGCCACAGCCAATCAAAACAGGAAGGAGAGGAGGACCACCATTCTGTTTGTTTTTTGGAGAGAATTGTTAGAATTTACAGAATGCTGGCCAGGTGCAGCAGCTCATGCCTGCAATCCCAGCACTTTGGGAGGCTGAGCTGGGTGGATTGCATGAGCCCAGGAGTTTGAAACCAGCCTGGGCAACATGGTGAGACCCTGTCTTTACTAAAAATTTAAAAAAAATTAGCTGGGCATGGTGGCATGCACCTGTAGTCGCAGCTACTCAGGAGGCTGAGGTGGGAGAATAACTAGAGCCCAGGAAGTCAAGGCTATAGTGAGCCATAATCACACCACTGCACTCCAGCGTGGGGCGACAGGAGTGAGACTCTGTCTAACAACAACAACAACAAAAAACTTACAGAATGCTATAAGAGCTCATTGGAGTCAATGAAATTACCTTTCTTTTTCTTTTTTTTGAGACAGAGTCTCACTCTTCTCACCCAGGCTGGAATGCAGTGACACAATCTCAGCTTACTGCAACCCCCGCCTCCTGGGTTTAAGTGATTCTTCTGCCTCAGTCTCCCAAGTAGCTGGGATTACAGGCACCGCCATCACACCCAGCTAATTTTTATATTTTTAGTAGAGATGGGTTTCATCATATTGGCCAGGCTCGTCTCAAACTCCTGATCTCAGGTGATTCACCTGCCTTGGCCTCCCAAAGTTCTGGGATTATAGGTGTGAGCCCCCACGCCCGGTCTGTGTCAATAAAATTATCAGATATTACTCTCCTGCACTCCGCGGACGAGAGAGTGGTAATGGACAATGTGGCTTATTTTTGTGCTCTGTGTGTGTGTGTGTGTGTGTGTGTGAGAGAGAGAGAGAGAGAGAGAAAGAGAGAGAGAGAGAGAACACAGGGAGGGAGGGAAAACCGGAGGAATAAAGACCCGTTCTTGAATGTTATTTCCCTTGGGAAGGGAAACAAATGATTCCTCTGGCACCTCAGAGTGGGGAACAGACAGAAACAGGGCTGTGATTCCAGAGGTCATGAGCCTTACATGAGCTCTCTGAGTAAGGAGTGAGACTGAGACTAAAATCCAGGCTGCAACCCACCCGTGTTGCTTCCTTAAGGAAATCCATGCCCACTGGAAGCCTCCTCCCAGGGGAGACCCTTGAGGTGCCCCCTCACTCACATAGTTCTTTGCCACTCCACGGAAACTTGGGTTCCAGAATAAAAAGAGAGAGAAGCTCCTTCGACAGCAGGTGGAGCCACTGAGCTCAAACTGTGACCAGAGATCTGTTTTTTGTTTATTTGTTTTTGTTTTTGTTTTGAGATGGAGTCTTGCTCTGTCTCCCAGGCTGGAGTGCAATGGTGCACTCTCGGCTCATCGCAACCTCCGCCTCCCAGGCTCAGGTAACTCTCCTGCCTCAGCCTCCCAAGTAGCTGGGATTACAGGCGCAGGGCACCACACCCAGCTAATTTTTGTATTTATAGTAGAGACGGGGTTTCACCACGTTGGTCAGGCTGGTCTCTGACTTCAGGTGATCCGCTTGCCTCGGCTTCCCAAAGTGCTGGGATTATAGACGTGAGCCACTGCGCCCAGCAGAGATCTGTTTGTTTGTTTGTTTGTTTGTTTTCTCAAACTGCAGCCCATGGACCCGCAGAGCCCACATCTTCTGGAGCTTGTAGAAATGCAGAATCACAGGCCCACCGCACACCTGTGGAATCAGAATCTGCATTTTAACAAGCTCCCTGGGCAATTCATATGCACCTTACAGCTTGCGACACATAAACCTTACCTATCCATTATACAAGGCCCCTTGCTCTGAGACCAGGAAAAGGTCACTTTGCGTCCTATAAACTGGTTCATCCTCCACTCCACACAGAGCCCCAGATCTACAGGTCAGTTTCTAGATGGCCCATTCCAATTTAATTATTAATACATGATCTTGGATGGTTAGTGTCACTGCTATGGGTTGACTGCTGTCCCTGAAAAATTTCACATATTGAAGTCTTAGCCCCCAGCACTCAGGATGGGACTTGATTTGCGAATAGCATCCTGGAAGATGTAATTAGTTAGGTTAAGATGAAGTCACGCTGGAGTAGGGTGGGCACCTAATCCTATTGGGAATTTGGACACAGGGAACACACAGGAGAATGCCATATGAGGATGAAGGCAGAGCTCAGAGTGATGCTTCCACAAATCTAGGAACACCAATGACTGCCGGCAAACCACCATTAGCTAGAAGAGAGGCCTAGAACAGATCATTCCTCACAGCCCTCAGAGGAAACCACACTGTCAACACCTGCATTGCAGACTTCTTATCGCCAGAACTGGGAGACAACGTGTTTCTATTAAGTCATCTAGTTTGTGCTACTCTGCTATGGCAAAGTTAGCCCTAGCAAACTAATGCAGCCTCCACTTTCTCACCTGAAAAGGGGGAATTAGATTGACGGTTTCCTTCCAGCTCTAAGCTTTTATGACATATTATTTCCTGATCTAAGGTTCTATGACCATTATTTCAGGAGTCCTAGGAACATGGATTAATATTTAAATTTCATGCATGTTTTACACATTCCTTTTTCATTATGTTTGTTTGTTTATTTGGGATGGAGTCTTGCTCTGTCGCCCAGGCTGGAGTGTGGTGGCATGACCTCAGCTCACTGCAACCTCCGCCTCCCAGGTTCAAGCGATTCTCCTGCCTCAGTCTCCCAAATAGCTGGGATTATAGCCACCTGCCACCACACCCAGCTAATTTTTGTATCTTTAGTAGAGACAGAGTTTCACTATCTTGGCTAGGCTGGTCTTGAATTCCTGACCTCATGATCTTCCCACCTTGGCCTTCCAAAGTGTTGGCATTACAGGCATGAGCCACCGCGCCGGCCTCATTATGTTTAAATTCTATGAAATCAACAAGTTCACATCTGAAAAGCATCCATTCTGAGCTGCACTCACTTGTTATATAAGACGATGTCCGGCCTCCACACGAGGTCACTGGGGATCCTGATGGAGTCTAGGCCATCGTACTGATCTCGGTCCCAGGTGAGATAGGCATCATGCCAGATTTGGCGGATCCACAAATAGGCAGTCAGAATTTGGTTTCTTTCATCCTACACGATGAATCCAGATGTAACTTTACCTAGCAGACACTTGAAATGTCTTCCATTTGATAGGACACCTGTTCTTCACAATAGGAATTTCATAAACACTTGTCTATTTTCAATAAGTGAGAGCTTTTTTTAATTCTATCCACTTGATTGACTACCAAGATCATATTTTGTTTTTTCTTCTTAGATTTAGTGTTCAGAATGTGAAGTGGACAAATATTTAAGTCTTCATATCTTTACATGGATCAACTGCCCATATTTCCTGAAAACTGATCAATGAATGACATACTTGAAAGCAAAAATCAGGGAATAACAATGTGCAGAAGAAAAATCTTTCAAGTTTCATAACATTGTGTAATTAAACATATAGAAGCACTAATAAGCTATGCCATCTTAAAACGCTACCTTTTGGCTGGGCGTGGTGGCTCACGCCTGTAATCCTAACACTTTAGGAGGCCAAGGTGGGTGGATCACCTGAGGTCAGGAGTTCAAGACCAGCCTGGCCATCATGGTGAAACCCCATCTTTAAAAAAAAAAAAAAAAAAAAAAAAAAACTAGCTTTTTTAAAATATTGAGATTAAATTCACATTACAACTCACCATTTTAATCATTTTAGAAGGGGACAATGCAGTGGCTTCCAATATACTCACAATGTTGTGCAACCATCACCACTGCCTAATTCAAGAACATTTCGTCCCCCACAAAGAAACTCCAACATCATTAAGAACTTACTGGCCTGGAGGCCAAGGTGGGCGGATCACCTGAGGTCGGGAGTTCAAGACCAGCCTGACCAACATGGTGAAACTCCGTCTTTAAAAAAAATAAAATTAAAAAATTAAAAAATAAATAAAACAAAATAAAGAACTTACTGGCCATGCTCGCTTTGGCAGCACATACACTAAAATTGGAGCAATACAAAGAAGATTGTCATGGCCCCTGCGCAAGGATGACATGCAAATTCATGAAGCGTTCCATGTTTTTTTTTAAAAAATTAAAAATAAAAAAAAAAATTTTAAAAAAAGAACTTGCCATGTTCCCCTTCCTCCCTGCAGACCCTAGCGACTTCTACGCTGTTTTCCGTCTCTACGGATTTACCCATTTTGGACATTTCATATAAATGACAGCATATAGTATGTAGCCCCACCTTTCTTTACATTATCTAAGACGGTTACAGTTAATGACCAGGATTAGGTAACACTTGATGAAACTGACTACTTTTGCAGAAAGCTTCCTTTTCCCGGCATTCTCTTCTCCCACCAGTTTGCATACGGAGCTGTCATTCCCTCTCAAATTCCCTGCTAAGACATTCTCTTCAGAAAGCATGGTTGTTTATTCTCTAAGAATCATTCCAAAGCACCATATGTTACTCACCATATCCTTAATCTGAGAGAGCGTAATCTGCAGCGTGACATTCAGGACTTTATCTGTATCTTCCACCGGACGCAGAGCATTGGAATAATCTTCAAAAAGTTCATTAAACAACTTCTGAGCATATTTTCCATCTGCCGTCTCTACAGCTGCTCAACAAGAGGGATCTGGATCAACATTCAGAAAGTTGTGTGTAGAACACAAGACTGAGGTCTAAAAGGGGGGCTGGCCCAGCGCTGGCGAGGGACAAGCTTTGGGTGGATGGATGAGTTGTTTTTCTGTCGTGCCCTACCAAGATCAAAGTCAGTAGGAAGCACAGAACACTTCCATGCAGTTGAATCATCTGTTTTGTCTTCCCTGCCCTGCCCCACCTCCCCCCAAAGCAATAGCCCCAGATGAGACAAGTTAGTTACACGTCACCAGCCTCTCACCTCTCAGTCTGGAAGCGGCAAAGTAAATCCAACAAAAGGAGATGCAGGAATGGGACCAGTTCATGTTTCTCCTTAGCCTCTATAATAAAGTCTCAGCCAGGCAGTGTGATCTTCCGCTTCCCCCTATGAATGCAAAGGATCTGAGCACAAGGAGCCCACACTGCTGCAGTCTTATGGTGACAGTTGGAGAGCTCAGGCTTGCATTGCACGCAGGACCCAGATCCTGAGATCCAGGCCTGCCCTCCCTCCCCTCCAGTAATTTGAGACTGGCAGCTCCAGTGACTGAGATACCGGGAACCCAGGGGGTGTTAGGTCCAGCAGTACTGTTCTGGGGTGGGGGGCATCTCAGTTGAGGGTCCCTAGCCACCCTCACCAGAAACAACCAGATGGAAGAGGAGGTAGATGCAGGCAGCAGAGGTATGCCTGACACCCCAGAGACTCGATCTAAGTAGAATGGGAGCTTTCTACACCCACCACGAGCAGATTCAGCCTGAGTCCAGGGACTAAGGGAAGCTCAACAGATTGCGCCATGGAACGGCCATCCAGAAAGGCTCTATGAGCTTTTAGCAGCATTGAAGAAGGAAAGATACATGGTTCTATGATCTCCAGAATATACTGGCATTTTGGGTTTTTTCTTTGCCTCAGCTTCTAATCCCCCCTGCAGCTGTCCCACTGAGCATGGATCTTACATAGTGAATGTTTGTGAGTACATGTGTGAGGGGGTGTGCTGGATGAGTGGATATTCACTCCCTTAAGATGCAGCAGCACTGTGAGTTGAATTTGGACTTGACCACCTGGGTTTGACTGCCAGCCCAAACCCTGACTAGCTCTATTATTCTGGATAAGTCACCTAACCTCTCTGAGCCTTCCAGAACTACAGACTGGGGAAAATAATATTTCCTCTCTCTAGAGATACTGAGATAACTGTATGTGAAAGCGCTTTCTACATGTCAGTAATTTCTATATTTACCAACTCACCCAGGGTTTACCAGCTCAAAAACAAAAAATTAAAAATGGGTTCAAAGGCTAACCAGATCAGCATGAGAATAATCATAACCGATGGTGAGATGACTAATGGTGATACTCCTGGCATTTGAATTCTACTTCATGTAAAATGTCACAGTCATTTCTCATATGTGATATAATTTTACTCCTATAGAAAAGTGTCAATTTTCAATTGCTACTTAGTCAGGGAACTCG
Organism: Cacajao melanocephalus; assembly: GCA_963573385.1. Classification (NCBI taxonomy): domain Eukaryota; kingdom Metazoa; phylum Chordata; class Mammalia; order Primates; family Pitheciidae; genus Cacajao; species Cacajao melanocephalus. Next base: position 105,648 of record CAUYLG010002608.1, read on the forward strand.
TGTCTGTGCCTCCTCTTGCTGGGGAAACTGCTTTGGAAAACCATATTAAGATAATTTGGTTCCCTGGAATCGGAGCAAGGAAATCAGATAGCTCTGTTTCATCAGGTTTCAGCCGCCTGATGAGTCACCCCATCCCTCTTCGGGAATGTATCCTCTGAGTGGAACAGACACTCAAGCCATTGGCAAAGTGTTTCTTAATTGCCTATCCCCTTGTGTTGATTGTGAAGACATTATTTTTCTGATGCCCCTAGTCTGACTGACTCATCAAATGACACAATTCCGGGTGCCCACGCTCAGGCCTCCTTCAACAAACCATCCACTCCAGAATCTCAGAGCCAGAAGGTACTTTTGAAATGGAGTTTAAGGCTTCATTTCCACACCAGGAAACTGAGGCCCAGGGGTGCAGAGTGGCTTCCCTCCAGCAGTGATCGGCCAGAGACAGATCAGGCCACCTGCCCCAGTCCACTATGCTCACCGCAGCACTAACAATGCATCTCTTCCTTCTCATTGTCTTTCATCAATATGGCTTTTGAAGCCAGCTGGGTGGTGACTTCCTTGTGGGTAGAGGATCTTTACCTTATATGTATTTGATTCCTTACAACACTTGTAGGGTTGAATTGTAGTTGACACAGAGTTTACCTTGAATCGTGTCCCTTCCCTTACTATCCCTCTCCTCTCCCTTCAGGCTCCCTTCTCCCCTCAAGGACCTCTTTTAGGTTGAAGCTGCTGAGAACTTTTGACCATTGGGGTCCAGTCTCCTGGGGGGCATCCCTGGCTCCATTCCAGGAGGATGATGGCAATGATCCCATTCCTTAGAATAGAGACCTGTCTGACAAAGAATCCTAGTGAATTCTATGGCTAAAAGATCCTCTGCCAAGCAGCAGAGCAGGGATGGGAAGAACAAATATCTTCATTCTGCTACATGTGTTTTTTAAAACAAAAATTACAAGAGTCAAGCATAATATTTTGCAAAGGATTTTTTTCCCCACAAATGAATATAGCTGAATATTTTCTCCATTTCATTAAATACAGGATCAGAACATTTCTAACCTGTAAAGAGCTCTTCGAGGACCATCTAGCTGAGTTCATCGTGTTACAGATGAAGAAACTGAGGAGTAGGGAGGTCAGAAGCCTTGGCAAGGACAGAATCCATTGCCCTGACTCTCGATACAGTGCTCCTTACACAGCACCAGTGCAGCTGGTGAGGAAGCTCAGAGGAAATCAAGGTCACGGGTGCCTTTAGGTGGCTTGGGAATGCGCTTCCATTCAGCCAAGGAGGGGTGGGACCTCCATCTGCCCCACAGGAGGGTGGGTAAAGGATGCCAACTCTCCACCGAGAGCCAGGCCAGAGACCCTCAACCTTTCCAGGAGCCTGGGCTCTTCGCAGAGGAGTGCTGTCCTAGGAGCTCAGAGCCATGACACCTGCTAACCGGTGCTTCACAGCTCACTGCAATGGCAGGAGATACCTCAATGGGACTCCGTGCCCGAGGACCTAGTTCACTGCTACTTTCTAAGTTTGCTGGCTTTATCTTGGGTATGTGTCTTGAAATTTAAAAAATTTAAAAAACCCTCAAAGTTCCTTTAAAAGAGAACTACGTGAATTCCTTCATCTTACAGCAGAGTTTGGGATAAGCATTGGTAGTTAAGACGCAAAATCATGCCCAAAGGGCTGCCCATGGCACCACTCTTCAAACATTTTGGGGTTTACTTCTGTCTTTGTTTTTTTTAATCAAGAAAAGCGATATAATGTAGACTACAGACCCTGGAGTTGAACCGCTTGGATTCAAGCCCAGCCCCACCACTTACTAGCTGTGTAGCCTTGGGTAGATTATTCGACCTCAGTTTCTTCATGTATATAACGGGGACAGTTATAATAGTGCCTACCTCTTGGGGTTGTTTTGAGGACTAAATCAGTTAATGCATGTGAAACCCTAAAAACAGTGCTTGAGGCTGGGCGTGGTGGCTCACGCCTGTAATCCAAGCACTTTGGAGGCCAAGGAGGGCAGATCACCTGAGGTTGGGAGTTCAAGACCAGCCTGACCAACATGGTGAAACCCCTTTTTTAAAAAAAGCAAACAACAACAACAACAAAACCAGTGCTTGAACATAAAATTGCTAAACAAATGATCACTAAAGAGGTAAATGACATGTTAAGCACGCCATCTGTAGCTCAATGCCACTATTTATTTATTTATTTTTCCTCTTCTCTTCCTCTCACCCTTCCATCTCTCTCTCTCTCTCTCTCTCTCTCTCTCTCTCTCTCTCACGCAGTCTCTCTCCCAACTTCCTGATAGACCTGGTTAGGGGATAATTGGTTTTTTGTTTGTTTCTTTGTTTAGAGATGGGGTCTTGCTATGTTGCCCAGGCTGGAGTGCAGTGGCTATTCATAGCTGCAATTCCACTACAGATCAGCATGGGAGTTTTGACCTGCTCCATTTCTGACCTGGGCCAGTTCACCCCTCCTTAGGTAACCTGGTGGTCCCCCACTCCCAGGAAGTCACCATATTGATGCCAAACTTAGTGCGGACACCCGATCAGCATAGCGCACTACAGCCCAGAACGCCTGGGCTCAAGCAATCCTCCCACCTCAGCCTCCCGAGTAACTGGGACTACAGGCACGTGCCACCACACCCGGCAGGATAATTGTTTTATGTGACAAACAGCTTGTACTATGGGTGGGAGAATATTGGTCCTACTATTTTCTTGTTGTCCTTTTTTACTGTGATGTTAATACTATTGTCAGTCTACCATGGACTTATTTATTGACTTATTTCTGCAGTTGTCTTTTTCATCCTCAAATCCACTTTGTGAGAGTTACCTAATCTCACTCCGTCACAGAGATTGGCAAACTCTCTGCAAAGAGCTGGATAGTAAATATTTTCAGCTTGGCAGGCCATATGGTCTCTGTAGCAACTACTCTTCTCTGCTGTTGTACTGTGAAAGCAGCCATAGGCAAAATGAATCTGTGGCTGTGTTCCGATAAAACTTTATTTACAAAAATAGGTGGCAGCACATAGTGTGTTGACCTCTGATATACACCAGCAGATCAATAAATCCATTTTGCTCATGAAAATTGCAATAGGGAACAGTGTTCCAGGTGAAGAAGGGGCAAAGCCTGCAGGGAAAAGAGCTTGATGTGGGCAGATGCCTGGCGGGGCTAGGGCTGACTCTGGCTGTAGCTCAGCCAGTGAGATTCAAACTGTCTTCCAGCAGAGGCTCTGGGCATGAAAGAAGCCTTTCTAATAAACAGTCAGAAATATAAGAGAACTGGAGAGCAGGAAGCAGCCCTGTTGGATGCCTGGAGGCTGGGCAAGCCTCCTCACTTCCACAGGGTGACCATGACAGTGTCATAGGCAAGGAATTAGAGTTTCCAGATACAGGTGATGGTGGGAACGGTGGCTACAGCCAGGCCAGAGGCTGGCAGGGTGAGCAGCAGGGGCATGATTCAGAAGTTCCGGTGAGTCTCTGAATACGGACGGGCATGGAGGGCAGAGCTCAGGCAGTTTCACTAAGAGGTACGGAGTCCCAGAGCACTATTTTGTTTCTAGATTGCTAGAAATCCCAGCAACTGCACTCACTTCCACAATTGTACTCAAATCCATTGGCCTGGGGAGTGCTCTCTCTCATGATCACTGTGCACTGTGGCCTCCAACTCCTGGGCTCAAGAGATCCTCCCATCTCAGCCTCCCAGGTAGCTGGTACTACAAGTGCACGCCACCAAGCCAAGTCAGGTGGTCATCTTAAAACACAAGTCTCATCATGTCACCCCTCTGCTCAGTGGATTCTCTCCAGTGGATTCTCACCTTATTTGGAATAAAAGCTCAGAACAAAAGGGATTCAGGAAGAGGAGGAAGGAGGACTTCTGGGCAAATGGGAACAGTGAGCCCAGAGCTCATTATGGTACAGGCACCAAAAGGTGATGACACTAAGCGTGGAGCCGATTCTCCTTCTGTGACCTCACGTGTCTGTGTCTCACTGTTGTCCGTGTCTCACTGTTGTCCCACTGTGTTCTGGCTCTGTCAGTGATGTGTAGTGGACTGGAAAAGTTTTCTGAGTGAAACCCAGCGGGATAGTCTCTCTTCATGCTTCTGGGCATGGTGGAGGAAATGTCCCACTCTTCAACTTTCCCAACCATGACTTAAAACAGCCCCAACTCCTGAGCATCCTCCTCGCCTCTTCTGCCTCACACCCATGCATTAGTCTACTGGGACTCCTGCAACAAAATACCATAAACCAGGTGAATCAAACAACAGAAATTTCATTTATCACAGTGTTGCCTCCATGCCTGAGGACCAGCTCTTCCAAGAATCAGCTGGAAGTCCAGACCAAGGTGTGTGCAGGGCTGGTTTCTCCCGAGGCCTTTCTCCTTGGCTTGTAGATGGCTGTCTTCTCCTTATGTCCTCACATGGTCTCCTCTGTGCATGTCTGGGTACTAATCTCTTCTTCTCAGGGAGCCATGCATAAGGACAGGCCTGGAGGGCAGGGCCCTGGCAATTTCCCTAAGAGATACAGAGTCCCAGAGCACTGTTTTGTTTCTAGGTTGTGATCCCGTTCCCGGACTATACCCAAACCCATTGTCTCCTCCAATGAAATTAGTCCCACCCCAATGACCTCATTTAACCTGAATAACCTCTTTAAAGACCATATCTCTAAATGTGGTCACATTCTTCAGTACTGGGGGTTAGGACTTCAATTCAACCTGGAACACCCCACATCCAATCTGTGAACAAATCCTGCAGCTCCACCTTCATGACATATCAGGAACCCAGCCACCTCTCCCCACCTTCCCTACTGTCTTCCTGGTCCAAGCCATTGCTGACTGCCATCTGCACCAACTGCACTTGCCTCCTTGCAGCCAACGGTGCCCCTGAATTCCCTTCTCCAGGTAAGGGCCAGAAGGTCATTTTATCTCATTTCATCTATTTTTTATTTTTAAATATTGGATAAGATGCGGGTCTCACTGTGTGGCCCAGGTTGGGATGCAGTGGCTATTCACTCCCTCATGGTCATCGTGCACTGTGGCCTCCAACTCCTGGGCTCAAGAGATCTCCCGTCTCAGATTCCCAGGTAGTTGGGACTACAAGTACACGCCAGCAAGCACAGCCAGGTGGTCACCTTAAAACACAAGTCTGGGCTGGACGTGGTGGCTCAAGCCTGTAATCCCAGCACTTTGGGAGGCCAAGTCTGGTGGATCACAAGGTTAGGAGTTCAAGACCAGCCTGGACAAGATGGTGAAACCCTGTCTCTACTAAAAATACAAAAATTAGTCCGGCATAGTGGTAGGCACCTGTAATCCCAGCTACTCAGGATGCTGAGGCAGGAGAATCGCTTAAACCCAGGAGGTGGAGGTTGCGGTGAGCCGAGATTGTGCCACCGCACTCCAGCCTGGGTGACAGAGCGACTCCATCTCAAAACAACAAACAAAACCGCAAGTCTGCTCACGTCACTGCTCTGCTCAGCGGATTCTCTCCAGTGGACTCTCACCTTATTTGGAATAATAAAAGCCAAAATCCTTGCTGGCGACTACAGGGCCGTACGTGATGTCTCCCCTGACTTTTCTTCCCCTGCCCTCTCCCCCTCACTCATGCCACTCCAGCCATCCTGGCCTCCTTGCATTCCACACACACACTGCGCCCCTCCTTCTGTTCCCTCCACCCGGGGCACCGTTGGCATCTCCTCCTGACTCCCTTTCTTCTTCCTGGGTTCAGCCCAGTGCCTCCTTATTAGAAGCCCTTCCCTGATGATAGAGAGTGAGTAACATCCCACCCCTCTCTCCATCTCTGGGATCCATTCTTCCCTTGCACTTAGGATCAGCTGGCGTATGTGTGTGCATTGCACTTGGTAGTTATCATCTGTCTCTCTACCAGAAATTGAGTTCCACAAAAGTGGGGACTTTGTCTTGTTCTGTGCTGTTCTCTTAGATACAGACAGCATATTAGAGGATATTTACTGATTGCATAAATGAATAATATCTAGAATGAGAAATCTAAAGAACTGAAGAGTAGGGGAAAGGCCAGCTTTCAGACAAAGAATGGTGGGTATATTTCCTATGATTCATAAGCTGACCTGGTTTTTTAGCACTCATGGCCAGGGTGTTATTTACAGCTTTAGATTGTCAGTCTACTGCTGTGTTACATTTTAACCTGCGTCAAAGCAAAATTCCTTGAGAACATGAACCATAATTTTTCCTTATACATAGTTCCAGCTCAAGAGAAAGAGCCACCAAGACCAGTTAACAGCATCTGCCAGGATGCAGGAGGAGGGCATGGAGGCATCTCTCTCTCTGCTGACCTAATGCAACAGAAAGAACCTAACGACACAGGAAGAGCCCTATGGCCCAGGTTCAAGTTCTAGCACCACCACTTACTAGGCATGTGGGTAGTAATTATTTCTCAGCGTCTCATTTTCTCGTTTGTAAAAATGAGGATTATACTGAGGCGGGTGGATCACCTGAGGTCAGGAGTTCAAGACCAGCCTGACCAACATGGAGAAACCCCATCTCTCCCAAAAAAATAAAATTAGCTAGGCGTGGTGGTGCATGCCTGTAATCCCAGCTACTTAGGAGGCTGAGGCAGGAGAATAGCTTGAACCCAAGAGACAGAGGTTACAGTGAGCTGAGATAGAGCCATCGCACTCCAGCCTGGGCAACAAGACAAAAACTCCATATCAAAAAAAAAAAAAAAAAAAAAGGACTATACTATTTTGTCCAAAAGCGTTATTGTAAGGATTCAAGAGAAAGCAGATAAAGTGCCAAGCACACATCTGGCACATAGCAGGACTCTCAGTAAATGCCACTATGATTCCCCCTGCTGAACTACACAGGCTACAGTACTCAGAAAACACCCATTGGTTAAAAGAAACTCATAAAGGTGCCAACAGAAGAGCCAAGTTCATGAAGAGACATGAGTGGGTGATAAGAGACATGCAGTTTTCTGGGTCAGGAGAGCAGCTGATATATGATCTAGGGTATCCGGTATGCCCAAGTGAGTGATCCGGGGACTGCAGTGGGCTCTGATGTCTGTGCTTTGTCAGAGGGTGCATACTGTTCTCCCTGAAATCCCCTAAGGGAATATATTTGAAAGCTGCAAAGCTGTACGCAGCGGCATAGGGTATCTCCTGGCTTCCTCCTGTTTCTGGGGTCTTTCTTCACTGCGCAGAGAAGTCCTTGTCCACGGGACATTTCTGGGCTCAACAGTAGCCCACTTGCTTCTGGGAACTTTTCAGACATTTTTCTCTGTTCTTGAGTTTCTGACCCCTTCTCACCCCAGGAGGTTCTCACCCCAGAGGCTCTGCTTCCTCTTCTCAGAGCAGACCCTGCGGTTACAATTGTGCAATATTTCCCTGCTCGTTGCAATCACTGTCTCTCTGCTAACACTGCAAGAGTTAGGCAAATGACAAGCCTGGGAAAAGGCAGAAGGGGTGTGCTCTGCTCTTCTCCTGTTAACATTAGTGCACAACTTCAAAGATGCAAATCCTAGAGAAGGGAAGCTGGGAGATTCAGAGACAACACTGTGCAAACCCAGAGGATGTCCTTCCCAGGCTATTCTGGGAGCTACCATCCCCCAGCCTCTCCCACAGCTTCTGCCCTGAGAAGCAGCATGGCCCCACGGGCCCAGATCCTCACTCGTCTCCCGCTCCCCCATCCTCTGCCCTGTCCTGGAAAGTGGGCAATAAAGGGACATGTTAAAACTGAAAAGATGCAAGGGCCAGGCACAGTGGCTCACGCCTGTAATCCCAGCACTTTGGGAGGCCGAGGCGCATAGATCACGAGGTCAGGAGATCAAGAACATTCCGGCCAATGTGGTGAAATCCCGTTTCTACTAAAAATACAAAAATTAGCTGGGCGTGGTGGTGCGTGCCTGTAGTCCCAGCTACTCGGGAGGCTGAGGCAGGAGAATCACTTGAACCTGGGAGGCGGAGGTTGCGATGAGCCAAGATCACACCACTGCACTCTGGCCTGGGCAACAGAGGCAAGGAGGTGCTCTCTCCCAGGAAGCAATCCGCTGCTCCATCTCCCACCCCATCTGCCCTCAGCATCTCTTCAGCTAGGCCTACTTAGCCGAGAGCAGCTCTATGGGCATGAATGACTAGGCACATGCTTCTGGAAGCATGTTTGGAAGAAAGTGGGGAAGGGCACTGAAAAGTGAAGCAGGAGAACTGGAAGATTTTATTTCCAAGTTTTTTCCTCGAAGACACTTTTTAACTTTCTCCGTTTCTTCTTCTCACTTACTTCACCATTGCCATTGCCATAGGCTCTGTACACCTAAGAACTGAACGAGAGGAGACCAGAAGAACCACAGAAAGGACAAGGGAAACCAGTGTGGCAGGGGCAGGTGGGCGGGGGCGAGGGTGGGAGGATGGACGCACAGTTCCTGACCATGTAAGAGCCAGGCCAGAAGCTAGGTCCTCAGATACATTAGGTCTTCTTAGTGCCTTTCAGAGCCATATTGGAGCCTGAAAAAAAAGAGAGAGAACATTGGCAATACTAATCCTGTTTTTTTGTTTTGAGACAGAGTCTCTCTGTTGCCCAGGCTGGAGTGCAATGCTGTGATCTTGGCTTACTGCAACCTCCACCTCCTGGGTTCAAGCAATTCTCCTGCTTCAGCCTCCTAAGTAGCTGGGATTACAGGCACGGACTACTATCACTACGCCCATCACCGTGTTCATTTTTGTGTTTTTGGTAGACAAGGGATTTCACCATGTTGGCCAGGCCGGTCTCGAACTCCTGACCTCAGGCAATCCACCCGCCTCAGCCTCCCAAAGTGCTGGGATTACAGGCATAAGCCACTGTTCTCAGTCACTAATCTTGTTTTTAAACTTTGGTATTTTTATTTATAATGAAATTTTTGCGTTAATTTTGATGTTTATAAATATTGTATTAAAGGCCAGGCATGGTGGCTTACATTTGTAATCCCAACACTTTGGGAGGTCGAGGTGGGAGGATCACTTGAGGCCAGGACTTCAAGACTAGCCTGGACCAAAAAATGAGACCCCATATCTACCCAAAGAAAAAAGGTTTTTTAAAATTACCTGAGCATGGTGGCTCATACCTGCAGTCCCCGAAACATGGGGAGGCTGAGGCGGGAGGATCACTTGAGCCCAGGAGTTTAAAGCTGTATAGTAAGCTATGATCACACTACTGGACTCTAGTCTGGGTGACAGACAGAGACCCAGTCTTAAAAAAAAAAAAAATTATCGGCCAGATGTCGTGGCTCACGCCTGTAATCCCAGCACTTTGGGAGGCCAAGGTGGGCAGATCACGAGGTCAGGAGTTCAAGACCAGCCTGGCCAACATGGGGAAACCCCATCTCTACCAAAAATACAAAAATTAGCCGGGCATGGTGGCAGGTGCCTGTAATCCCAGCTACTCAGTAGGCTGAGGCAGGAGAATTGCTTGAACTTGGGAGGCAGAGGTTGCAGTGAGCTGAGATCGTGCCATTGCACTTCAGCCTGGGTAACAAGAGCGACACTGTCCCCCCAAAAATTATCTATATTCATTACTAATATTTTTGGAACCCCTTTAAGTGTGCACTGGAAGTAAGTGCCCCTCCTGTCTCACTCCAGTCCTAGCCCTGATGAGATGTAGCCCAGCTGATGGAACTGTCAATTCTCCTGGTTGATGATTTTTCTTTTTTTGGAAAGAAAGAGTGAAAGCTCTAAAAATAATCTTCAAAAATAAAAGTCTTTTTTTAAAAAAAAATGTGCAATTCTACTAAAAGAATTAAGAAAAGAGTGAAATTCTCAGCCACCAAAAGAAACCAAATTTAGACACAATTCAAATCCTTTATCTTCTGACAAAGCCAAAGTACTTCACCTTCCCAGCCACCAGGTGTCTCTGTAAACTCCCTGCAGGCCTCCGCACAGGGCGCTGCAGATAACGTCATATGTGAAATCTGCTGTTTTTAACCAGCTCTAAAGAGACGGCACATACAAAAAAAAAAAAAAGTTTGAAATGTAACAGCCTCAGATACCAAATTTACAGTGATCCGTCCATTTATCCAGGATTTCTGGTTAATAGCCAAGTGCTTATGATAATACAATCTATTAACAGATTTAAGCTAAGAGTTGTCCTAGAGTCAGGTTGTCCTAATCAGGACACTTTCTAGAATGTTCCTGCTTTATTGTTTCCTCATATCTTATCCAGATTAATTTCTAACATAACACAATTCTGCAAGATCAAAAATAGAGTATTCCAGGAACTAACTCTTCCCCTGGTTTGGAAGACTAGATTTTACCCTATTCTTTAGGGTAGGGAATTTTGTTTTTGTTTTTGTTAAGACAGAGTCTCATTCTGTCACCCAGGCTGGAGGGCAATGGTACAATCTCAGCTTGCTGCAACCTCTGCCTCCTGGGTTCAAGGGATTCCCCTGCCTCAGCCTCCCTAGTAGCCAGAATTACAGGCATGCACCACGACGCATGGCTAATTTTTAGTAGAGACAGGGTTTCACCATGTTGGCCAGGCTGGTCTTGAACTCCTGACCTCAAGTGATCCACCCGCCTTGACCTCCCAAAGTGCTGGATTACAGGTGTGAGCCACTTTACCCTGCCTAGGGTAGGGAATTTTGAAAACAATATTTAAACCATTTGTTCATGTTAAAAAAAAAAAATCAATGCATGAAGTGCTATGGCGGGGGCGGGGGGAACAGAAAAGAAAGTATTGGGAGAGTTGTACTATTCTTTCAAAGTAAGTTGACTTTGACTCATTGTCATCCTTTCCCTCCCCACCCTCACCTCACCCCTCAGAAGAACATGCAGCACTTTAGTGAACAGACCATTTCCTCGGAACTTAACTTTTCTGTGAGTTAATTCTGCAAATAAGCACTTCATTCCACACCATGGAGGGACCATCAATCCTTCTTCCAAAGGTTGGGGAAAATGACTCTTGGGAGAGACCTCTGTGATGACACTCCACGGGCTTCTTCAGCTGGTTTAAGATAGCATTTGTTCTTCATTTAAAAATCGCCACTCATGGCAATCACAGTAGGAACGCGGCTACCGTTCACGATGAGGTGTTCGGTGCTTATTTTAGTACAGTCATTTCTCTGGGTTTCCACGGCAGGAAAACTCCAGCTTTTCTCCTAACTTCCTAGGCAATTCCTCCTCATCTGCCTGTTCCCTTAATGTCGGGTTTCTCAGGATTCAATCCCAAGCCTTCTTCTCTTGGTCGAGGTAGAAGAAAATCTTACCAGTTATAATGAAACTTCAGACTATAAGAAAAGAGGGAGTAACAGTGGGTTCCGTGATGTCAAATGAGTCACATGTCTTGAAGAGGAATGCCAACCGCAGGCTCCATCCCTCATATCTGGGTAGCTGCATCCTTTCTATGAGTCATCTGGGCATTAAACAGCCATCAAATCACAGGGGGTCTTGTTCAAATGCAGATCCTGAGTCAGCAGGACTGAGGCTTAGATTCTGCATCCCACATGATACTGGTGCTACTGTCCCATGGACCACGCTTTGAGAAGCAACGTTTAGATGATCATATAATTATAATGCAATACTGATAAAACATACCTAAATTATCAATCACACCAACAGACCAAATCAATATATAATAATGGCTGAATTGGGAGAGAGAAGTTGATTTTGAAAAATTAGAAGAATACATGCTTCTGGTTTCTAAAACTCAAAATCTATTTGAAGAGAAAAGGGACCTAAAATTTCCATGACATCAGAAACAAGATTCTGTTTTTTCAAAGGGCCCAACCTAAAGATTGATTGTGCAGCTTTGAATGACTAGCCCCAGTACCAAGAATCAATTCTTTTATAACTCAGAATCTGCAACTTGAGCCAGTCTGAATTTGGTGGGGAGGGGAAGGGGAAGAAGGATGATCCATATTATTTTTGCAATCCTAAATTGATACAGAAATAGGAAACCCATAAACTTATAAAATAAAAATAAGAATTAAATTTATGTGTATTTATAATCAGTGTAGATGATGAACAATCTTAAATTCGTGATATTAGCAATTTAAAAAATCAATGATGGGCCAGGAATGGTGGCTTATGCCTGTAATCCCAGCACTTTGGGAGGCCAGGGTGGGCAGATCACCTGAGGTTAGGAGTTCGAGACCAGCCTGGCCAACATGGTGAAACCCCATACCTACTAAAAACACAAAAAATTAGCTGGGTTTGGTGGCACATGCCTGTAATCCCAGTCACTCAGGAGGCTGAAACAGGAGAATCACTTGAACCCAGGAGGTGGAGGCTGCAGTAAGCTGAGACCACGCCATTGCACTCCAGCCTGGGCAACAGAGCAAGACTCCATCTCAAAAAACAAACAAACAAATCAAAAAACAAATAACAAAATCAGTGATGGGCCGAGTGCAGTGACTCATGCCTATACTCCCAGCACTTTCGGAAGCCAAGGCAGGCAGATCGCTTGAGGCCAGGAGTTTGAGACCAGCCTGGCCAACATAGTGAAACCCCATCTCTAGTAAAAAATACAAAAATTAGCTGGGCATAGTGATGCACGCCAGTAGTCCTAGCTGCTCAGGGACTGAGGCAGGAGAATCGCTTGAACCCAGGAGGCAGAGGCTACAGTGAACCGAGACTGTGCCACCGCACTCCAGCCTGGCCAACAGAGCAAGACTCTGACTGAAAAAAAAAATCAATGTTACATCACAATTTCTGTAATCATTGCAATAACTAGTACGTTTTGCCAGCTTTTAAAGGTGTTTAATGCACTTAAGATCCAATGGGTTTGTGTTGTGATTTTAATTAAAAAAAAAAAGAACTTAATTTAGGCATGCAATTAACACCTAAATGTTTGGGAGAAACACTTAAATGTTTGGGAAAAACTTATGCTTTTATTTTCTTAACAATCACAATAGGAACATGGCTATACGTCCACAATGAGGTGCTCACTACTTATTTTAGTACAGTCATTATTTTCTTAAAAGCATAAGTTGGCCGGGCGTGGTGGCTCACGCCTGTAATCCAAGCATTTTGGAGGCCAAGGCAGGCGGATCACCGGAGGTAGGGAGTTCAAGATCAGCCTGACCAACATGGTGAAACCCCATCTATTGAAAAAAAAAAGAGCATAAGTTTTACCTTATTAGTTATAAATGTACTGCATAAATAGAGAAATGCTGACTGTTGACTAAAAGAATGCTAATTGCTTAACAAATTTATGAGAAGGTCTTGGCGACCTTGTAGGATATGAAACATGTCAAGTTCCTGCCCACACAATTTAGACATTGCAGAAAAAGAAATTTCTGTAATTTCTTTCTTCTAGAATGTGCTTCTCCAACCTTTGCATGCCTATTTGTGAATCTGTGTGCTTAATGACTCTTTCTTCTTGGATTGTGAATTCCGTGACCATGGAAACAGTTTACCATGGTGATTTTCATGCTCCTGCAAAGGTTTCTGGTATTATCCCATTTACAGAAGGCAGGCTGGGAGAGTTTTAAGTAGCATGGCCATGTTGTAGTGCTGGGATAGAACCAATGTCTCTCTTAGTTGTGAACCCATATTTAATAAACAGTGATTGCTGATTGAATGCTGCTTAGGTCATCTGCTGTGTTCTGCAAACACAACGTCACAGAATTATGGGACCTCCCAGAGCTTTCCTTGAAAAGAAGATTGGGGGCAAAACTTTAAACACTACTCCCTTAAAGAGCCAATCATAGAGAACACAATGAAAATATACATCTATAGTTTAGGCCTTCCTTAAAATAAATTATGCCCCTTGTTCTTTACATGTACTGACAAGAAAATGAAAGCTGCGCAAAGTGATATTTCCTAACTTTTTGCATGGAAAGGCAGCATAGCATAGTTAGGAGTGGTGAAGAGTCCCTGAAGAATTCTGAGTTCAGGCTGTCTGGATCTTGGAACTGCCACTTGTTAGCTTGCGGTCTGGGGAAAGGTTTTTTTTGTTTTGTTTTTTAAGCAATTAATTTAAGAATATATCAGTTACTTTTTTTTTTTTGAGGCAGAGTTTAGCTCTTGTTGCCCAGGCTGGAGTGCAATGGCACGATCTTGGCTCACTGCAAACTCTGCTTCCCAGGTTCAAGTGATTCTCCTGCCTCAGCCTCCCAAGTAGTTGGGATTACAGGCGTGCGCCACCACACCCAGCTAATTTTTTTGTATTTTTTTAGTAGAAACGGGGTTTCACCATGTTAGCCAGGCTGGATTCGAACTCCTCTGACCTCAGATGATCCACCCACCTTGGCCTCCCAAAGTGCTAGGATTACAGGCATGAGCCACAGCGCCCGGCTTTGGGAAAGTTGTTTAAACTCTCTGTGTTCCGTTTACTCATCTCTAAAGGGGGCAGAACAAAGGCTCTACCATGAGGTTGTCCTGAGGACTGAATGAGGTGATGCACATTAAAAGCTTAAAACAGTGACAATGTCTCTAAAAGCAGATAGCAAACATGCGCGTCATGTCTGATAACCTATTATAGACACCCAACTCATACTTGAACCGGGGACATTAGACTCCTATCTCTTTTCCACTGGATCAGACTACACTTCGTCATCCATTTTGGCTGGAACGCGCTAACATTTTTGACCTGCAGGCACGATGTGCCCTCTGTGTAGCTCTCTTCCGCGTTTCCATGGCTGCGTTCCTTTTTCCTGCGTAATTGAAAACCCGAACTGCAGAGGCAGGTTTATTTATAGCTGAAAAATTAGTGTTATTTAGCTGGAGCTTTTCTGCAGCCATCAGTCCATTACTGTAAAAGCATCCACATTTACATTGCAGCTTCCTTCTGTTTTTCCAGTGCCCTGTAATCCTTAATTCTCTTGCTACTCAAAACAATGTTTATTGAATGTCTGTAGAGAGAGAGAAACTTGATCCAGTCTTTTTACATCCGAAACCAGCATCTTCCCAGAGCTCAGACTCTCACGTACCAACCGCTTCCTAGACAGCTCTCCGTGGAGGTCCCACAGCACTTCAGATGCAGCCAAAGTGTAATTCATCATCTTCCCCTGTCCTGCCATGGGCTCCTAGTTTTGGTGAATGAAGCCACCATTCCCCAGTCCCCCATGCCAGATCCTGGCAGTTGCCCCAGATTTCCCTCACATACTACCACATTCCATCTGCCACCTAGCTCCATCAGTCCTGTCAGCTAAATCCACGCCATCTCTCTCAACTCCCCAACACTCTACAAGGTAGTATTTCCTGGACTGCTGAAAACCATCTTGGCCCGGTGCGGCGGCTCACGGCTGTAATCCCAGCACTTTGGGAGGCTGAGGGGCTAGATCACAAGGTCAAGAGTTCGAGACCAGCCTGACCAACATGGTGAAACCCCCATCTCTCCTAAAAATACAAAAATTAGTTGGGCATGGTGGTGTGTGCCTGTAATCCCAGCTATTCAGGAGGCTGAGGCAGGAGAATTGCTTGAACCCGGGAGGCGGAAGTTGCAGTGAGCAGAGATCACGCCACTGCACTCCAGCCTGGGTGATACAGCGAGACTCCACCTCAAAAAAAAAAAAAAGAAGAAGAAGAAAACCATCTCGGAGCTGGTCCTTCTTCCTCTAGTCCCCGCTCATATTGCTGTTACGTTGATGTTTTGGACTCTGATCATGTTATACTCCCCTACCCATCCAAAATCCTTCCATGTCCCCCATTACCCACAGGATGAAGGCCCTGCTCTAAATCATGGCTTGGGAGGCTCTTCACACTCTCAGCCCCCCCTTCCTCACCAGATGCATCGCCTGCCATCCCACGTAGCTTTTTTTCTTTTTGCTTTTCTTTTTTTTGAGACAGAGTCTCGCTCTATCACCCAGGCTGGAGTGCAATGGCACAATCTCGGCTCACTGCAGCCTCCGTCTCCCAGGTTCAAGTGATTCTCCTGCCTCAGCCTCCTGAGTAGCTGGGACTACAGGTGTCTCCCACCACATTCAGCTAATTTTTGTATTTTTAGTAGAGATGGTGTTTCACCACAGACTGGTCTCAATCTCTTGACCTTGTGATCCACCCACCTCGGCCTCCCAAAATGTTGGAATTACAGGTGTGAGCCACGGTGCCTGGCTTTTTTTTTTTTTTTGAGAAAGGGTCTTGCTCTGTTGCCCAGGCTGGAGTGCAGTGGTACGATCTCGGCTCACGGCAGGCTCTGCCTCCTGGGTTCAAGTGAGTCTCCTGGCTCAGCTTCCCGAGTAGCTGAGACTACAAGCATGTACCACCACGCCCAGCTAATTTTTGTATTTTTAGTAGAAACGGGGTTTCGCCACATTGGCCAGGCTAGTCTCAAACTCCTGACCTCGTGATCCACCTGCCTTGGCCTCCCAAGTGTTGGGATTACATGCATGAGCCACTGCGCCCGGCCCCACATAGCTCTAACAGCAACGTGATCTGCTACACTGTCTCAGGCCTCCATGCTGTTTCCATGTGATCACTCAGCCTGGAATAGCTGTCCCCTCCATGCCCAGCCAATGAATAGCTTCTCTTTAAGACTCATCTTGAAAATCGCCTAATCAAGAAAGCCCTTTCCAACCTCCCAGGCAGAATTCTGTTCTTCCTCTTCTATGTTCTGTGGTTTCTGGTACATACTTCTATCATAGTGCCCATCCTATCACTAGATTCCACCTTTGAATTTAGATTCCATCTTTGACCTATCCTGGGTGCAGTGGCTCATGCCTGAAATCCCAGCATGTTCGGAGGCCGAGGCAGGCAGATCATTTGAGATCAGGAGTTCGAGACCAGCCTGGCCAATATGGTTAAACCCTGTCTCTACTGAAAATACAAAAATAAGCTGGACATGATGTCGCATGCCTGTAATCCCAGATCCTCAGGAGGCTGAGGCAGCAGAATCGCTAGAACCCAGGAGGTGGAGGTTGCAGTGAGCTGAGATTGCGCCACTGCACTCCAGCCTGGGGGACAGAGCGAGACTCTGTCTCAAAAAAAAAAGAAAAAAGAAAAAAGAAAAAAAAAAGGCCAGGCACAGTGGCTCACATCTGTAATCCCAGCACCTTGGGATGCCGAAGCAGGTGGATCACAAGGTCAGGAGTTCGAGACCAGCCTGACCAAAACGGTAAAACCTCGTCTCTACTAAAAATACAAAAATTAGCCAAATGTGGTGGCCCACACCTGTAATCCCAGATACTCAGGAGGCTGAGGCAGAAGAATCGCTTGAACCCAGGAGGCGGAAGTTGCAGTGAGCCAAGATCGCACCACTGCACTCCAGCCTGGGTGACACAGCGAGACTGGGTCAAATAAATCCAGTGTAGTAATAGCCAAGATAAGTATAAGCTCAAGAGTTAAGCTTCTGGAAAAAGAGACCTGTATTTAACTTACCTTAGGTTGTAAGCCCCTCAGCAGAGGGGAGTAGGTCACCTTTTCAATGCGAATACATGTTTTAAGATAAAAATTAAGACCATTTCATAGTTTCCCAGTAGAAACAGGCACTGAGAGGTGAGTTCTGATCAGAACATTGCTGCAAAATCCACTCATACTGCAAATATTTACTGAATGCTGGGCAGAGAGTTTACAAGAATTAACTACACATCATCTTGTACTTCAGGTGATTGTGGAATGTTTAGAGGAGAAAGACAAATTTCTAAGAAAAGTTGGATAACAGTAAAAGTTAAATTAGTAATGCAAGCAGCTGGACGTGGTGGCTTACAACTGTAATCCCAGCACTTTGGGAGGCCGAGGTGAGCGGATGACAAGATCAGGAGATTGAGTCCATCCTGGCCAACATGGTGAAACCCCATCTCTACTAAAAATACAAAATATTAGCTGGGTGTGGTGGCACATGCCTGTAGTCCCAGCTACTTGGGAGGCTGAGGCAGGAGAGAATCACTTGAACTTGGGAGGCAGAGGTTGCAACGAGCCAAGATTGTGCCACTGCACTCCAGACTGGGAGACAGAGCAAGACTCCATCTCGAAAAGAAGTAATGCAAGCAAAAAGACTATTTCTTTTTTTCTTTTTCTTTCTTTCTTTCTTTTTTTTAACAGGGTCTTCCTTTGTCACCCAGACTGAAGTGAGTGATGCAATCTCAACTCATTGCAACCTCTACCTCCAGGACTCAAGCGATCCTCCCACCTCAGCCTCCAGAGAGCTGGAACCACAGGGGCCACCATCACCCCCAGCTAATTTTTTTTTTGTGTGTATTTTTATTGAAGACAGGGGTTTCACCATGTTGTCCAGGCTAGTCTTGAACTCCTAAGTTCAAGCTATCTGCCCACCTCAGCCTCCCACAATGCTGGGATTACAGGCGTGAGCCACTGCACCCTGCCAACTATTCCTGAATGGTGTGACTCATTGCCAAATGAGAGGTTTGGACCAGAAGTTCAGAGAAGGGAAAGAAGGGTTGGGCCTCCAGGGTGGACTGATCCATAGGAGGCAGAGACCAGAAACAAGGCTCTCACTGGACAGACTGGACCAGCAAGACGGAGGGCACGGTGGAGGCACGGGGGTGCATCTTGGTAGAAAGAAAGCCTTTGGAATTTGGGATTGGAGTTTCTGTTCTGCCATTTATTAGAGATCTCAGGGATTTTTTTTTTAATCTTCTCTGCACCTCAGTTTCCTCCTGGGTGAAGGGAATAATATTATCTATCCCATAAGCTCCATATAGTATTCAGACCACAGACATCTGTGGAGTCTACTTATGCTAAGCCCTTTTGATAAGCTCTGGAGTACAAGATGAAAAGAGAAGGCTCTCCCCTCCAGAGCTACCACATAAGGAGGGGCAGTCAATGCTGGACCCCCTCTTCATTTACCTTCCAGGGGTCTGTCATTTTAAAGGAGCGGTGGGCAGACCCATGAGACACATCCATGGATTCCAGGACATTGGTTCAGAAGTTTAGCGACAGAACAAGCTTTTCACCATCCACATCGGAAGGTTCCTGCCTTCCTCTCCCACGTTCTGTGAGGAGATGTGTCTGTCCCTCTGGAGCTCCTGATTTTCAAGGCTTTTCCCCTGAGCTTTGATGAAGTCCGGGGGAGCCATCGTGAAAGGCACACTCTAGTCACCTGCGATCATTACCCAAAGCGCCTGCTGTTGACTTCAAGTCACGTCATCTTTTTAATTGCAAAAGACAACCGCTAGGGGGCCTGGGAGCTAGACGCTGAGCTCTGATTCCATTTATCAGACAAAATGCCTTTCCTTCTTGCTGAAAAACGCAGTCAAGGTCAACAAAACACACACCGTGGGCTGAGAACAATACCTTCTGCACCTTCTGCAAACCCTTAGTGAAGAACGCATCTCCTTTGAGGCTAAAAAATATTCTTAACTCAGCCCATCCTCCACAGCCCATCAGGCTGGGCCAAGGGTTTCTCAGCCCTGATTCCATTTTTCAGTGCTTCCTTCTGATTAAAAGCCCTTTGGCGCAGCAGGATTGTCTGTAATAATAGTAAATGGCTCACATGATGATGAGGCAATCCTTTCACATCGTGAGCTGCAATCCATCTTGTAAAGCTTTGCAACGGCCTGAATCACAGCCCTGGATTCTCGGCAAAGTCATGGAGTGGGGGGTTTTGCTTGATCCTCTCTCCTCTCGCAGTTTCCCTGCACCTTATGCGGAGGCTTGAATGTCTAATGTACCGTACTTACCTATGGCAATCTTCATTAAAATCAATCAATCACTTATTTGCAAAAAAAAAGAAAGAAAGAAAGAAGAGAGAAAAAAGGAAGGAAGGAAGGGAGGGAGGGAAGGAAAGAAAAAGAAAGAAGAAAGAAAGAGAGAAAGGAAAGAAAGAAAGAAAGAAAGAAAGAAAGAAAGAAAGAAAGAAAGAAAGAAAGAAAGGAAGGAAGGAAAGAGCTCTACCTGGAAAAAAAGAATTTAAAAAACAAAAAGAAAAAAAAGAAACAAGAAAAAAACTTCTCAGGCTCCTAGGGGCCTCTGGGGTCACAGTGACTCAAGTCCCTGTGACCAAAATTGGTTGGCAAAGCTTGTTTTTCCTTAGCAGGAGTCTGCTTTTGCAAAGGTTCATCTCTTACATTTTGTTTGAGACACTCACGCACTCCAGCAACAATGGAAATGAACATAATTTCCCAAGCAGGTTGCCTAGAAACCACTCCTGTGTTTCTGAAACGAATTTAAACAAGAAAATTCAGCTCCTGACTCATGCCAGGAATGCACGTCATAATTTTCTCAGTATTTTACTTTCTTTTTTCTCTCACATTACAAAATAATGCAGGCTCATTGCAGAAAAAAAAGTGAAAAGAATATGAAAATATAGAGGTCCAGAAAGCAAAGAATTTCTTGTTATCTCACTATCAGAAGCAACTGCTGTTGTCATTTGGGAATATTTTTTTCTAGGCTTTTTTTTCCCATGCATTTTTAACATCATGGAGATTAATACAGATTTTACATTGAGATTAATACTGAATTTAATTATCATATTATCTGCATTTCTCCATCTGGTGAAATTTTCAGAAACTTGATTTTGAAAAGACTGCATTATATTACAGTTCATTTTCCCAATATTAACCATTTTTAAATGCTAGATGTTTAGGTTATTTTTTTTTCTTTTTTTTATCCACTAGGCTCTTCTGGTAGATGTTTAGGTTATGTCTAATCTTTCACCATTATAATAAATGTTGCAATGATCAACAGTACAAAATAGTTATTATATCTTTATTTCTTCAGAATAAAATCATAAAAGGAGTTTCAAAGAGGATAAACGTTTTAAAACTGTTTTAAATATTGAACTAATAACATGTTTATGATTTTTTAAAAATTAAACAGTACATTAGAAATAAATTTCCTTCTCTCCTCCACTCTCTACAGGTAACCCCTGTCTCTGTGAATACAGAGAACAGATATATCATTTGTCTGTTTGGCACTGTACATTGCTCTATCGCTTGCTTTTTTGACTTATTGTATCTCAAGCATCTTTCCATATCAATTCAAATTGATCCATTCTTTTTAGAATTTGCAGAATATTCTATTAGATGACATATTATCATTTATTTGCCCTAGAAAAAAAAACCTCTTAATGCACTGGATACATAGGCAGTGAGCTGGGGTCCCTAGCAACGGGTCTGAATCTACACTGTTCCATCCACATTATACCTTTACTAGAAGGGAACAGATGATGGCAAAGGTAACAGCCTTATCCGGCTGGAATTAGTAGTATATTCTAACCCAGAGGTCTCCAAACCTTTCTAATCTCTCCGTTTACTGATTCAAATTTTGAGCATGCACCCCTATGTTGTATTTTTCTAATTTGTAGATTATATACATACATGACTTTACGAAAATATAGTCATGTGCTGTGAAACATTTCAGTCAGTGCCAAGGGACCACATACACTGTGATCCCAAATACTGTGTAACCATCGTGTGACAATTGCCTACAATATTCAGTGTAATAACATACTCCACAGGTTTATAGCCCAGGGGCAAAAGACTATGCCACTTAGGTTTGTGTAAGTAACACCTGATGATGTTCATATGCTGATGAAATCACCCAACAATGCATTTCTCACAAAATGTCCACATTATTAAGTGACACATGACTGAATTATTGGTCATATGACAGAAAAGACACAACAAACGATATCTAAGTGAATATCCATTTTGAATTAAAGACGAAATAAATATATTTTTTATTTCTATAATAAGTTGTATAAAATATAATAATAAAAGACTTTTGCTCTTTTTGACAAGAGCAATGTGATTGAATATGCTTCATTATATTTAAAAATATTGGTTTAACATTTTGTATTACAGTTATTCTGGGGTCTGATTTTAAATTCAGCATATTCCAATCATCAATGTAAGGTTGTCATCACAGGAAGAGACCCCCTCACAGATACACATAGATCTAAATGAAGAAGAGTGTTGCTCACCATTCTTAGAATCTCGCCAACTGCCCGGTGCGATGGCTCACGCCTGTAAACCCAGCATTTTGGAAGGCCGAGGTGGGTGGATCACCTGAGGTCAGGAGTTCAAGACCAGCCTGACCAACATGGAGAAATCCCATCTATACTAAAAATACAAAAAATTAGCCAGGCATGGTAGCACATATCTGTAATCCCACCTACTTGGGAAGCTGAGGCAGGAGAATTGCTTGAACCCAGGAGGCAGAGGTTGCGGTGAGCCGAGATCGCGCCATTGCACTCCAACCTGGGCAACAAGAACGAAACTCCATCTCAAAAAAAAAAAAAAAGAAAAAAAAGAATCTCACCAACCCAAACTGCAATATTTTGGAAATTCATCTTCACTTGAAGTATTCAGTTTATCTTTGATTTGTGGTTACTTTGTAGAAATCTTTCAAAGCTAAGTATCCACTTTATGCATTTTAGCTTAATTAAAATTAGATAATATGTTCCGTAAATCCACTTACCCAGGCCCATATCCAAAAGCGGACTCTCAACCTTCCACTTCAAACCTGCATCTCCCTCCACTTCTCCGTCCCAGTTACCGACAACTCCAAGCTCCAGTTGCTCCGGCCAGAAAACCTGGGGCTCTCCCTTGCCTCTTTTCTTTCTCTCAACTCCACGCGGAATTAATCAGAAAATCCTAATAGCTCTACCTTCAAGACATATCCAGAACCTGAGTGCCCCCTGTCCCTTTTCCTATCACTGTCCTGGTCTAAGCCACCACCTTCTCTCACCTGAATTATCACAATGACACCCTGACTATGTGGCCGGTTCCTGCCCGTTCCTCTCCATGGTCTCTGCATCACAGCAGCATGTGTGGGCCCTTTAAGAGTTATATTCTTTTTAATTTTTTTTAATTTGGAAAAGATTTAAACTTACAGAAAGTTACAAGAATAAAAATACTACAAAAAATATCCTGTTCCCTTACACCATAGCCACCTATAGTTAGCATTTTGCACGTCTTGTATCTATCCAGCTCTCTCACTCTCCTCTCTAAATACTATATATCATGGCCCTTTACTCCTAACCACTTCGGTGTTTATTTCCTAAGAATATTCTCTTCCATGGCCATAGTACAGTTACCAACCTCAGTAAATATAACATTGATAAAGCCAGGCGTGGTGGCTCACACCTGTAATCCCAGCACTTTGGGAGGCTGAGGCAAGTGGATCATCTGAGGTCAGGAGTTCGATACCAGCCTGGCCAGCAGGGTGAAAATTTGTCTCTACTAGAAATACAAAAATTAGCTGGGTATGGTGGTGCATGCCTGTAATCCCAGCTACTTGGGAGGCTGAGGCAGGACAATCACTTGAATCCAGCAGACGGAGGTTGCAGTGAGCCAAGATCATGCCACTGCACTCTAGCCTAGGCAACAGAGCAAGACTCTATGTTTAAAAAAAAAAATTGATATAGTAATTTAATCTAGCCTACTATCTGTTTTCTCATCTTCCAGTTGACTCAATGATGTCCTATGTCATTTTTTCCCTTTAGTATAGAATCCAGTCTAAGATCAGGGTTACATATTGTATTTAGCTGCCATGACTGTTGTCTACTTTAATTTGAACATTTTACACTGTCTTTGTCTTTTATGATACTGTCATTTTTGGAGAATACTAGTCCCCTCTTTTCTATTTTAAAATAGAGTTTTCTCATTTGGGTTTTTTTGATGTTTCCCATCATTGAATTCAGGCTATGCGCTCCTGGACAGAACACCAAATAAGCAATACTGTGTCCTTTTTTTGAAGCATCACATCTGGAGGCACACAGGTGCATCTGCCCCTTATTGGTGACATAAATTTTGATCACCCAATCAATGTGCTGTTGAACTTCTCCACTGCAGAGTTACTAAGCAATCTGTGAATAGATACTTTAAAATCATGCAAATATCCTGCTCCTCATCAAAATGTCTACCTAAATTGAGCAACTATTAATGATTCTTGCCTGAGCCAGTTTTTACTTGGATGGTTGCAAATGGTGATTTTCCAACTCCGGCTCACCCTGCACATTTACCGGTTAGCACTTTGCAGGATTCTACTGTAAGCGAGATCCCCCCACCTCCTCCTTATCTATTTATTATCAGTATGCACAGTGGATTTCTATTTTTCTTCCCCTACCTCTTTTTTTTCTGAGACAGACTCTCCCTCTGTCACCTAGGCTGGAGTGCAGTGGCACAATCACAGCTCACTGCAGCCTCAACCTCCCAGGCTTAAGTGATCCTCCTACCTCAGCCCTAAAGTGGCTGGGACTACAAGCATGTGCCACCACACCTGGCTAATTTTTTAAATGTTTTGTAGAGATGGGGTCTAGTGATGTAGCCCAGGCTGGGGATTCCTATTTTTCAATAGTTCACATCCCACTGCTGTCCTTAATTATGCTGGTGCTCAAATTGTGTCTGATTCGGCCAGGGGTCGCCCCTTCACACTGGCTCCTGTGTCCTTGCTTTAAAATCAGATCATGTAACTCCTCTGCTCTGAAGCTTCTAGCCTTGCCACCTCTTCAGATGAATTGACATTTCTAGCTCTGGTTTCAGAGCACTCTCTTAAAGAAATACCATGCTGACCTAGACAGTCTTAGGATATAAGCAAGGATACACCCTGAAATGCTCTCAAGTCTAAGATCTCTGTTAAAGATAATGCAGTGCTTATGTATACACTGGCTCAATTACCAAACCCTCCCAAGGGCCAGGCACTGTGCACTGGGCGTGAGACCCAAGTCAGAAAGAGTGCTGCCAGCACACAGGCTAGTTTGGAAGGCTGATGTCTAAATGGACATCATTTGTTCATTTGTCCATCCAAGTAGTTAAAAGCATATACTCCCAAGCCAGACTGGCTGGAATAGAACCCAGTTCTTTCACTTCATAGCTGTGTGACATTGACAACTTACCTAACATGATTGTGCCTTGGTTTTCCTCATCTGCAAACTGGGGAGAATTATGGTACATCTATTTCTTTTTTTTTTTTTTTTAGATGAAGTATTGCTCTTGTCGCCCACGCTAGAGTGTAGTGGCATAATCTCGGCTGACTGCAACCTTTGCCTTCCAGGTTCAAGTGATTCTCTTGCTTCAGCCTCCTGAGTAGCTGGGATTACAGGCACATACTACCACCCTCAGCTAATTTTTGTATTGTTAGCAGAGATGGGGTTTCACCATGTTGGCCAGGCTGGTCTCAAACTCCTGACCTCAGGTGATCGATCCACCCACCTCAGCCTCCCAAAGTGCTGGGACTACAGGCATAAGCCACCATGCCCAGCCAAGTAACATCTCAAATAAGGATTGGCTGTTGTTAAAATAAAGTATAGCAAGTAGCTGTGCTATCAAAAGGAAGGAGTGGCTGGGCACAATGGCTCATGCCTGTAATCCCAACACTTTAAGAGGCTGAGGTGGGCAGATCATGAGGTCAGGAGCTCGAGACCAGCCTGGCCAACATAGTGAAACCCTGTCTCTACTAAAAATACAAAAAAAAAAAAAATTAGCCTGCATGGTGGCAGGCACCTGTAATCCCAGCTACTCCAGAGGCTGAGGCAGGGGAATTGCTTGAACCTGGGAAGCGGAGGTTGCAGTGAACCAAGATCGCGTCATTGCACTCCAGCCCAGGTGAAAGGAAAGAGTAGCCCTCCTGGAAGTTTTGCAGTAAGTAGCAAGTGAGCTAGACTAGAAGGAGGAAAAGAAGGACTTTCAGACAGATGGGAAACCTCTGGTCATGGAGGCAGCATTATGTTTATTTAATGAATATTTCTTATTCACACACTTTTTGCTTTGACTCTGTTTTCTCTCCCCTCCAACTTCTTGTTTTCCTCATTTCTTTATTATATAAAAGAATGAACTTATGGCCTTGCATGGTGGCTCATACCTATAACCTCAGCACTTTAGGAGGCCAAGGTAGACAGATCACTTGAGGCCAGGAGTTCAAGACCATCCTGGCCAACATGGTGAAACCCCTGTCTCTACTAAAAACACAAAAATCAGCCAGGCATGGTGGCACATGCCTGTAATCCCAGCTACTTGGGAGGCTGAGGCAGGAGAATCGCTTGAACCCAGGAGGAGGGTTACAGTGCTCTGAGATCGTGCCACTGCACTCTAGCCTGGGAGAGAGAGTGAGACTCTGTCTCAAAAAAAAAAAAAAAAAAAAAGAATGAACTTACCAAAATACGACATATCCTGTGACATAGTGACCGCATATCACAATGTTACATATCTTCTAATCTTTTACTTCAGCTCAGATAGAATTGGTTCTCTGTGCTTCTAACCTCACCTCCCCAGAATCTAAGTGTCCTTACCAGGCCTGTCCTGAATTTTTCCAGACCTAAGCATTGGGAAACTGGGAAGCCAGTCCAGGGCCTGGCTTGGGCTGATGCAGGGATGAGTTAAGAGTCATAAACTCAAACGCAGGAAAGTACTGAAATGAGTGAAAAGGCAAATAACAAAACAACAGCAGGCAGTGGGGACTATGGGAACCAGTGTGCTCATGACCAACTCGAGGCTTTCAAATTCATGTTTG
Source organism: Cacajao melanocephalus (assembly GCA_963573385.1). Classification (NCBI taxonomy): domain Eukaryota; kingdom Metazoa; phylum Chordata; class Mammalia; order Primates; family Pitheciidae; genus Cacajao; species Cacajao melanocephalus. Next base: position 131,919 of record CAUYLG010002608.1, read on the forward strand.
GAAAACACTGCACTGGCAAGGATGCTATTAAAAGTAATTAATGCTGAGTACAATGTCTCATGCCTGTAATCCCAGCACTTTGGGATGCAGAGGTGGGCAGATCACCTGAGGTCAGGAGTTCGAGACCAGCCTGACCAACATGGAGAAACACCGTCTAAACTAAAAATACAAAATTAGCCAGGTGTGGTGGCACGTGTGTGTAGTCCCAGCTACTTGGGAGGCTGAGGCAGGAGAATCATTTGAACCCGGGAGGTAGAGGTTGTGGTGAGCCAAGACCACACCATTGCACTCCAGCCTGGGCAACAAGAGTGATACTCTGTCTCAAAAAAAAAAAAGTAATTAACAGCTGGTATGGCATGGCACCAACCCATCAGAACAGACAGCAGCATAAACAGTCAGCAGTGGTGAGGACCAGCTGAATTTCAGCCCCATACTCTGGTCAAGCCACACTTCCAGAGTGGAGACTCTGGAGCTACCTAGCTGGTCTCCAAGTTGCTACCTCTGCCCCAGTCAAAGTCAGAACAGGAACAGTCAAAACCAGAGTCATAAACAGCACCAAGCACAGTACATGCACACAGTAGGTGCTCAGTAAGTGTTGAAGGAAGAGGCAGCATGGTTAGAATCATGGGCTCTGTAGCTGGCTGCATCGGCCAGAGTCCTGGCTATGCTATGATCTGGCTGCGTGTCCTTGAGCAAATGACTAAACTCTGTGCTTCAGTTGCATTGTCTATAAAGTGGGAATAATAGCAGACATGAGAGTACATTAGAAGATACATGCCAGCCGGGCATGGTGACTCACGCTTGTAATCCCAGCAGTTTGGGAGGCTGAGGTGGGCAGATCACTTGAAGTCAGAAGTTCGAGACCAGTTTGGCCAAGATGGAGAAACCCCATCTCTACTAAAAATACAAAATTTGCTGGGTGTGGTGGTACACACCTGTAATCCCAGCTACTTGGAGGGCTGAGGCAGGAGAATTGCTTGAACCCAGGAGGTGGAGGTTGCAGTGAGTCGAGATCGCGCCACTGCACTCCAGCTTGAGCAGCAGAGCGAGACTTTGTCTCAAAAGAGAAAAAACAAAACAAAAAAAGATACATGCTAGCACAGTGCCTGGCACATAGCGAGCACTCAAACATTAGCTATCAATATTGGCTATAGAGCATTCAATAAACAAGTGTGCTAGGGCACCCATGCCAAAGTGGGCAGTCCTCAAAGCTGGCATGGAGGATCTAGGCCACTAGTCACACAGGAGGAGGCCAAAATGTTGGCAGCCCCAGGAAGGAACGTGCTCTCACTTAAATGAAGCCAGACAGTTCTGTTCTGTTTTGTTCTAACCAGAGTTCCAGATACACTCTGCCTTGTTCCAAAGCTTTCTGGAGCCCTCCTCCTTTGATTCAGACTTGGTCTGCCTGACGCTGCAAGTCATCCTAGGCAGAGGGAAGATGGTACACCAGATGCTACACCCAGGCGCGCCTGTCCTCCTCGTCACAAGGCCAGTCTCTCTCAAAATAGGAGCAAGGCACAGCTTGGGACAGAGACCAGTGCTTGGGACATCATCCAGTGCCCCATTTCCTAGTTGGATGTTTGATTTGTCCTCTTCCTGCCACCATCCAGCGCAGCCACTGTATCACACGGAACTAGAAAAGCCAAGCTGGGCGTGGTGGCTCACGCCTGTAATCCCAGCACTTTGGTAGGCCAGGACAGGCAAATCACGAGGTCAAGAGATCAAGACCATCCTGGCCAACATGGTGAAACCCTGTCTCTACTAAAAATACAAAAATTAGCTGGGTGTGGTGGCGCATGACTGTAGTCCCAGCTACTCAGGAGGCTGAGGCAGGAGAATTGCTTGAACCCGGAAGGCGGAGGTTGCAGTGAGCTGAGATCATGTCACTGCACTCTAGCCTGGCAACAGAGCAAGACTCTGTCTCAAAAAAAAAAAAAAACTAGAAAAGTCGTATCTTGTAGCCATGGTGACCAACTAGCACACAGGTTCGCTCTCTGGCCACAGGAAGCAGACAAGGTAGCTTTTCTGTTTGCAGTTTAGCTATTTATTAAGGCCCAGATGCTAGGGCTTGCTGGCTCTCTGTAAGGGCTTGAGCAATTGCACATTCTATTTTTCTTTCTAGGGTGTGGTTAGGAGGTGTTTTTTCAAACACAGCGTGTCTTAGCAACTGAAAGGAGCTGTCAAAGGGCTCGTTTGGTTAGTGGCTAATCCAGGTGCCTTTGGAATCCCCGTTTCCTTGAGATTAGCGTGCTCACAGCTGATACCCTCTTTATCAGCTGGCTGCATGTGCTTCCTGTCCCCGCAGTTGAGATGGGCGATGCAGCCACTACTACCGGGTGTAAACGGAGACTTCACAACTGCGAGGGTCTTCGTCGGTCCCTTCAGACCTTCTGCTTCCAAAGCTCAATAGGACCATACAGTGGATCTCCCAGCCAGAGACTCCATTTCTAGCCACTTCCTGCAGGAAGGAGTTCTGGAAGGTTAAACGGATAACTGGAGGCCAGAAGTCGGTCATATATATATACATATATATATTTTTTTGAGATGGAGTCTCGCTCTTGTCACCCAGGCTGGAGTGCCATGGTGCAATCTCGGCTCACTGCAACCTCCACCTCCCAGGTTCAATCGATTCTCCTACCTCAGCCTCCCAAGTAGCTGGGATTACAGGCATGCACCACCACACCTGGTTAATTTTATATATATATATATTTTAGTAGAGACGGGGTTTCTCCATGTTAGTCAGGCTGGTCTCGAACTTCTGACCTCAGGTAATCTGCCTGCCTCGGCCTCCCAAAGTGCTGGTATTACAGGCGTGAGCCACCATACCCAGCCTATCTATATTCTTAATTATCCACAACATTTAATGTTCACAATTGAAAGGAAAAAAGATAATTCATTGTCTATTTAACTGCCTGATGCCATGACAGAAGAATATAAAGTCATAATTGTAGAGCAGGAAGTAACTTCGTTTGAGAGAAACTGAGCTCTGGAACGTCAGGTAACCATAACAGTGGTGAGAGGCAGAGCCAGACTGCAATCTCAGCGTCCTGGCCGAGGCTCACAGCATTAGCCCTTGCTCCAGCGGCAGTTTCTCAATGGCAGGAGAGAAATGCTAGAGCCTCGTTTTAGTCCTGGGATCTGATCCTTCTTGGGTCTGAACACTTTCCACAACTCCAGCCATCGGCTTATAGAAGAGATACTGATTATCTCCAAAATCCATTCTCTCATTCTTCAGTAATAAAATGGCAAATGTTACCAGGGCCCATGGTTGCTCTGTCTCATTCCCCAGTATGCCTGACAGTGAACTCATGTTCAAGGCCTGGTCAGCAGGATGTAAGCACTGCTTTTTTTCTTTTTTTTTCTGAGACAGAGTCTCACTCTGTTCCCGGGGACTGGAGTGCAGTGGCATAATCTCGGCTCACTGCAATCTCTGTCTTCTGGGTTCAAGTGATTCTCCTGCCTCAGCCTCCCAAGTAGCTGGGACTGCAGGTATGTGCTACCACACTTGGCTAATTTTTGTATTTTTAGTAGAGATGGGGTTTCACTGTGTTGTCCAGGCTGGTCTCGAACCCTGACCTCTGGTGATCCTCCCATTTTGGCCTCTGAAAGTGCTGAGATTCCAAGCATGAGCCACTGTACGTAGCTGGTGAGCACTTTAAAGGACTAGAGTGTACCCTTCTCTGGTCCTTTCCTCCTGAACAGTGACTGAAATGCTGAACCAAGCTTGGCGATGGAGCAGCCATTTTGGGCCACCAGGTAGAAGCCACATGTTGAAGAAAATGGAACAAGATGGAAGAAACCTGGTGATCATGGAGCCGCCATGCCAGTCTTGGGTTGGCTCTGTTTACATGAGAGATAAATTATTTATTTATTTATTTATTTATTTATTTATTTATTTGAGATGTAGTCTTGCCCTGTCACCCAGGCTGAAGTGCAGTGGTGCAATCTTGGCTCACTACAACCTCCATATCCCAGGTTCAAGCAATTCTCTTGCCTCAGCCTCCCAAGTAGCTGGGACTACAGGTGCCCACCAACAGGCCTCGCTAATTTTTGTATTTTTGGTAGAGATGGAGTTTCACCAATGTTGACTAGGCTGGTCTCAAACTCCTGTCCTCAAGTGATCCACCTACCTTGGCCTCCCAAATCGCTGGGATTGCAGGCATGAGCCACCAATTTTTATCCAGTAGTTTAACAAAAACCATAGATATTTGGGGTTTTCAGTTATAAGTATTTTATATAATAATGCCATTCAAATACAGAAAGTGAAACTATTTGAAAGGTTCTTGTAGAATTGCCTGGGAAGAAAGGCAATTCATTCCCTTTGAAGGATTTCATTCCTGGGATGCAGCTGCCTGCTTAAAGAGCAGGGTCTGTTCTGTAGAGAAAGCTGGGAGACAAGGAAAGACCTTCGTCTCAAAAATATAGCCACTTCACTTCCCGCTGACTTGAGTTTATTTTGTTTGTTAAACTAGTTTATCTCTGAAAACAAATGTCCCCTGGGTAAGCCAAGCTTATTGGTTGTTCACACCTGAGAATAGAGCATCCTCTGCTGATTAGTAAGGAGTTTGGGGGAAGAGGAGTTGCGACTAGGATGCCAGAGGAAGTGACATTTGGGAGCAGAGAGGTCAAGGTTGATGGGTTGGATGGGACTCGGAAAGTCCCTGAAAGCAGGGAAACGAAGTGGGAGAAGGGTCAGAGAGGGAGGTACACACGCACTATCGCAGTGGCTCTGCTTTGGCTTGTTCTCAAGACCCTGGGAACAGCCCGTGACCACCAGAGGGCAGCAGCACAAGATGAAATTGCTGGGACTTCACAGGGCCACTAGTTTCAGGTCCCAGGGAGACCTCGCCTTCCTGTCCAACCTGGGTCTCCCTGGTTTTCTTTGTCCAAAGTCAACCAGGATGGAAGACTTAAACCAACATGGGCAGGGCTCATTTTCATACACTTTCGTTCAGGGATCCCTGGCAATGGTCGTTCCCCCTCTCTAGTCCACTGATACCATCTCTATTACACATTTAACATTGTAGTAAAATAGTCTTTAACATGGGTTATATATGTTTTTTGTTTGCTTTTTGAGATGCAGTCTCACTCTGTCGCCAGGCTGGAGTACAATGGTGGGATCTCGGCTCACTGCAACCTCCAACTCCCTGGTTCAAGCGATTCTCCTGCCTCAGCCTCCCAAGTAGCTGGAATTATAGGCACCTGCCACCATGCCCAGCTAATTTTTGTATTTTTCATAGAGACGGGGTTTCACCATGGTGGCCAGAATGGTCTTGAACTCCTGACCTCGTGATCCACCCGCCTCAGCTTCCCAAAGAGCTGAGATTACAGGCATGAGCCACCGCGCCCAGCCAGTTACATGTTTTTTACCTAGCCATGCCCTAAGTAATCAGACCTGTAAAATGATGATTTTGCTGTGCGTGTGTGTGTGTGTGTGTGTGTGCGTGCGTGCACGCATTACAATTATTACATTAAAATGTCTATATCACCAGAAAATCATCTCACTATCACCTATAGTCTATATATCACACTTGGAACAACATTGCATTATTTCATTAAATTCCCCCAATGACCCAATGAAGGAGGTGATACTGTTCTCCCCATTTTCTAGATGAGGAAACTGAGGCTCAAAGAGGTTAAATGTCTTCCTCAAGAATTTTCACCAGAGCTGGGATTTGAAGTCTATTTGACTTAGAAGGCAGTGGTCCTTGCTTTCTGCCAAGGAGAAGGGAGCAGAGATATCTAAAGATGCCTGCCTCCCAATCCTACAGATACATGCCCCCTGCAGCTCTTTTCTTCATCTTCAATTTCTTTCTTTCTTTTTTTTTTTTTTTTGAGACAGAATCTTGCTCTGTCGCCCAGGCCAGAGTGCAGTGGCAGAATCTCGGCTCGCCACAGCCTCTGCCTCCTGGGTTCAAGCAATTCTCCTGCCTCTGCCTCCCAAGCAGCTGGGATTACAGGTGCCTGCCACCATGCCCAGCTAATTTTTGTTTTTTTAGTAAAAACGGGGTTTCACCATGTTGGTCAGGCTGGTCTCAAACTCCTGACCTCATGATCCATCCCAGAGTGCTGGGATTACGGACACGAGCCACCACGCCTGGCCACTTTGTCTTCAATTTCTAAGAATGTCTTCTTCTCACTAAAACAAAACACTCCAGAATGCATTCTGCATGAATAGTCTGCCAACTCCATGGCAGAAATAACATTCCTTTTACGAATGTTGATCACTTCTAAAATAATGATAAATAAATTCAACAGTTTGTATTTCTGGATGAACTAGGGGAGAAGAGGAACTAAACTTTCTGCAGAGTCTCGCAACACACCTACAGGAAGCCAAGCAAAGTAGGCGAATTGCACTGGGCCCGGAGGATGGCTGGTAACAGAAGCCTTGAGGTTTATCTGAAGTGACTGCCCGTCCCCAGGCCCCACGGTGACAGGTGTCGTAGAAAGATAAAACCCTAGACTCTGTTGCTCACCCGCTGTGGGGCCGTGGTCAAGCCACTTCTCTCTGCACTTCAATTCCCCCGTCTGTAAAAGGGTAACAATTCCGGTCTCAGAGGGTCAGCATAGCAATGAATGAGGAAGCTGTAAATGAGTGCCAAAACACCTCACTTATTACTACTGTTTTTAAATGATTCTGAGAGTAAAAAGGGCCTTCGTGCTCAGAATCCAATCAGCTTAACGTGAATTATAGCACTTGGCAAATACTGCCTTTTCTGCTTGGAAACTTCACTTAAAAAAAAATAATAAATAACAGAGGTCAGCCGGGCACGGTGGCTCACGCCTGTAATCCCAGCACTTTGGGAAGCTGAGGTGGGCGGATCACGAGGTCAGGGGTTCGAGACCAGCCTGACCAACATAGTGAAACCCTGTCTCTACTTAAAAATACAAAAATTGGCTGGGTGCGGTGGCTCAAGCCTGTAATCCAAGAACTTTGGAGGCCAAGGCGGGAGGATCACCTAGGGTCGGGAGTTCAAGACCAGCCTGACCAACATGGTGAAACCCCGTCTTTAAAAAAGAAAATAAATAATAAAAAAAAATTAGCCGGGTGTGGTGGCATGCACCTGTAATCCCAGCTACTTGGGAGGCTGAGGCAGGAGAATTGCTTGAACCTGGGAGGCAGAG